>JAXQQM020092742.1:0-215794 GCA_034641835.2 Pinus albicaulis
TTAGCCACCTATAAATTCTATCATACACAATGGTGGCTAGACTTTGTCTTCAAAACTTCAAGAGATAGTAACCTTTGAAAACTTATCATCCTTTAAATTTTTTATGATGATTATTATTCCTTGAGTTAATCTTCACTGCTGTTTCATCTTTATCCTAAAGAGCCTGTTGTTCGCCAAGAGAAAGACTGCTTAAAATCCTATTTACCTCGTCATTTTTCACCCTCATTTTCACTCATAAAACAATTCATTTTCATTCTTAAGCCCTCCAAAATCCCTTTAAAACCATTTACTCTCCCTTATTTGGTTTTAAATCCCCTTGTTTCCCCTATCGAAACCCTCAATTTGCCTCAAAAACCTTGCTTTTAGGCCTAAAAACACCCATTCTGCATATAAAGGTTTCTTAAGCCCCTGAGGGCTTAACTCCTATAACCCCTTTCCTCATATGACCCATAGTCCCGCAATCGGGCGCTAAAGGGTCTAAAAACCTTTTCCCGAACCCCTTTTCCTCTTTTTTTTTTCCATTCCCGACATGAATATTTTAAATAAATTTGGGCCGTCGATCTCTGCAGATCAACAGCCATCGGCTCATCGCATCGAAAATATTCATCCCATCACCATCATCAATCACAAATTCCTTTTTCCTCTTCCGATGCAGATCCGCCGATTGAATCTCAGTCGTCGAATCCACAAGAACCGACAACCGAGATTCAATCGCACTCCGCCCATAAGCCCTCCGACATCACACCCGCCGATTAAATCCTGACTGTCGATCATCCTTCAGATCAGACGACCCTCGTATAATCGCACATCGCAAATCCAAAGTCCCGTTCGCTTTTTCACCTCTGATGTGTGATCCTTGATATAATCATGACCGTTCATTTTCAAGATCGGATGGTCAGGATTAAACCCGATAAATAAAACATCCGCCCACTACACGACAAAAGTGTTGACGCATCCGGTGGTCCCACCATCCCTCATCCGTGCAGCTCTTCGTCCCTCGCGCGCTTTCCACACCGTCAAATCTGGCGCCTCTGATCCGACGACTCACAATGCATTTCGCAAAATTTTTGCGCCCAAAAATTAACACCAAAATGTTTTGCGAAATGGGCGGTATTGGGAATACACGTGTCGAAAGGTGTATGGAATCACATTATTTTGAGCGATACTGCCTACCCCCAAAATCTTTTGCGAAAACCACTGCCGATTTTCCGCCTTACCACTATTCTTTGCATCGTTATTTTTGGCTTTAATCCCGACCGTCGATCTCTACGATCGAACGGTCCTATTTTGATCTCTCTCCCATTTCACTTTCCACCCTAAATTTCCCCCGTCATTCCCACATTTAATCTTGGCCGTCAATCTTTGAGATCGAACGGCCCACGTTATATCGCGACCCCAAAGTCATTTTCCTTCATCTTTTCTTCGAGCGACTTCATCAGATGATCTAAACCGTCGATTGCCCTAATCCAACGGCTCTTGTTCCTTGTCGCACCAAAACCTCCATTGGCCTGGGTAGCTTCTCTGCCAGGGTTTTTCTCCCATTTTCCACTGCATCCATTCATCCTCACCAGCTCCGAAACATTTCCACGGACCTCCTACGAAGTTCTAAACCAACTTTGCAGGATTTAAATAACGTTTGTTTGTCTTTTATGCAGGTTCAGATCAAGTTAAAGTTAAAAACCTCCCGCAGATGATTACATTGTTATTGGCCAAAGATGACGATCCTTACGGCCTTTTGATACATATTAAAGGGTTTCAAAGGGATAATTAAACATTTTTAGGGAATCGATAAGTCATGATTATCGGTTTTCTGAGTAAAAACTCCAATGAACCCTCTGCGCACCTGCAAACAGCAAACATAGTCAGCAATCAATTAATGAAAGGGTATCAGTGTCAAAGATGAAGATTATGGCTTAATAAAGCCTAAACACAGATCCAAATATAAATCATTGTGTTTATGAAACAGAGAAATATCAGTCGAAGGACACCTCAGAGCCACATCAAAGGGGCTAATTGAATCCTCTTCAGCTACCAAAGTGCCACCTGCAACACCAATAAATCAAACGAAGGCATAATTATTGCCGAGTCAGAAGATATTTGCCTAAAGACAGCTGAACAGTTGTTACAAGCAAAGACAAATATTTTAAAACTGTCAGTAAAGTTATTGTAAAAGATAAAAAGGCCTTAAAGTCAATCTTTTTACCCTCTAAGCCTAAAAAATCAGAGACAGAGTAAATGAAACAGAGTAGTAATTCAATGCATTCCTGCCTTATGCCTTGCATGGTTTTCAAGGCTAGGAGTTGCATTTAGTGTAGAATTAATTGCATTTCAACGCTAGGAACTCTTCCACCTCCTCATTTTCTTATAAAATCTCCTTGAGGAGCACATTGTAAAGGGTTGATTGGTCACTAGTTGTAATACTGAAACTCTCTGAAATAATATATAGTCTGTTGAAGTTGAAGAAGAAATTGAAGTCTTGGAAGCTTGATGATGTTGTGACATGCTTGTTCTTGAGAAGGCTCTATCACTGGATCCCTGAGCTTGGTTGTTGGTGATGTGTTCTGAACTGTCTGTTGTTTTTCTTGTTTTCATTATGTTTCATAAATTCTTACTACAGTAGTATGAAAAGTTTAGGCTAAGAAATGACTCCTGGATGCACCTTAGACCTGTTTATCCTTCACTGTTTTATGTTTTCTTCTGCTGAGGTATTTTAGAGTCTTTAATCTTTCACTTTAGTCCTCATGCTTGTTTATTTCTCTAAAAGTTCAAATAGTTGGTTCTAGCATGATTTATGGTTTTTCCTGCTTGTCTGCTACCACTTGAAAATTGTTATTGAAGTCTCCCTTTGAAGTACCATTGTTTATAGTTAGCCAAGGAGGTCTGTTTTGATCATACCCTTTGTCCCTACTTGAACAATTGTTTTAAAGGTCTTTATAGTTGTGATCATAGATGTGTTAGGTGTTCCCTCTTCTGTGACTACAATTATCAGTGACTCTGTTATGTTTTCTAAGTCATTTGAAATAAAATCTTTGAGGAAATAGGATGTGCTCCCAAATCTTAGATTTCATTTTGAAAGTTGTCTTGAATTCATTATTTGCTTAAAGTCTGGTTTGTAGAATTCATGGTTTGCCATGTCTATCAAATACCTCTTTATTTGATCAAGTTATGCTTTTAAGTTCCCTTCGTTGAGAATTCATTTTCTCTTTCCAAATCATTAATGTCCATCTCATTCACAAAACTAAAGGATCCTGTGGCCAAGTTAGATTTTCTCTTTGATATCCCATATCCATTGATGAGTTTTTCATAAACCCCTTCTTGAATCCATTTCCAAATGAATCCGACACTTCTCCTTTCTATCTATACTACGTAGACATTTCATGTTTCTTCTTTTCCAATTCAACCAAACAAACAAACAAACAATTGCACTTAATAACTAGTCTAAAACCGATACCCAAAAGCAAACAAGATAAACCTTTGCAAAACAAATAATTTAAGAGATCCCTCTCTAAGAACAGGAGGACTAGATCCTGGAACTCTAAAGATTGGTTTTGATGTTGCCCTGTCTTTTGATTTGCCAAACTATCAAAACATACGACCCCAACACCATGTATATCTCTTATGTTTGCATCTTTGTTTAAATGAATATCTCAGAACCACTCCCAAATTCCATTGATATTTACTATCGGGATGAGTTATGGAATCAAACCTTGGATTATTATCACATATTCTTCTATTTCATATTTTGTCATGAGTATGGCCACCTCTACATAAATTGTCCTCTTCTTTCCACTAACCCCAACCATGATCATGTTCCTTCCTTCATTTCTAATGGCTTTTCAAAGTTAGCAGGAAAGCATAGGGGTCCCAAAAACACTCCCCCACAACATACTCACTCGATGAAGTGATCACCTACCAATAATCGTTTTCATCCTCTCTCCACCCTAGATAACGAAGATACCTCTTCGACCACTCTGATCCCTGAAGACGGAATTACGAATTCCAATTCACCACTGAACCCCTCAATTGATCTGCCATCTTCCTCATTTGTGCCTTCAAATCCCCCTCCCCTGAGTCAACCTAATCTAGAATGTAGCTCGGATCCCTCCATGGATATCAATGAGGAGATGAATTTGGGCTCTCTTGATCTCCCAAGAATTGCTAAAGCATGGAAAGGAAAGGACCCAAACCCCCTCCCGAAAAACCAAGTTAATATCCTGGGAAGAGTTTCCCCCAAGTCTCACTAAGAAGCTCCAAAATCATCACTTGTTCAACCCTCCATAGGATTACTAAGAGTCCAATCCTAGCCAATGAATGAGACCAAAAAACCTCACATGTAAGAGAAGAAAAAGGGTAGAAAAAGTAATCAACAAATCTTGGAAGGATTGGGAGATATCTTAGTCAATTCAAGGAGAATCTTCCAATCCTAGCCAATGAATGAGACCAAAAAACCCCACATGGAAGAGAAGAAAAAGGGTAGAAAAATTAATCAACAAATTTTGGAAGGATTGGGAGATATTTAAATCAATTCATGGAGAATCAAATTGATCTTGGATGTTTACTCTGCCACCAACACACCCCCAACATGAAGACCGTCTCTTGGAATATCATAGGCCTTCACTGCGAAGGAAAATATGTGTTCCTCAAGGAAAATTTGTATTAGTAACATCTTAACTTCATGATGATTCAACAAAATAAATATTCTCGTGATGTAACCAAAAAAATAACAAATAAATGGGGTAGTGATTGTAAATCAGTAGCGCTCGATTCTCAGGGACAATATGGTGGCTTAGCCATCATCTAGAAAACCTTAGAAGTTCACATTCTAAACATGTTTTCTACTTTTAGAATTATTATTGTTTAATTCCATCTCTTTGGCTCGACCGAAACATGTTGTCTTTCAAATGTTTATGGACCTCCCTTTGCCAAATACAAACCCCTTTTTCTCCATTATATTACCCTTACTAGAAATCTTCTCTCCCCATATCCCTAGATTTTAGGTGGTGACTCTAATTTGATAAAATATTAATAAGAAAAGAAATGAGGTATAAGAAGACTTGAAGTTGACTCCATCCAATTTCAGGAAACAATGTTCTTCTCCCACTTTGTTGACATAGATACCATAAATGGCACCTTTACTTGGAATAATCAACACAATGACTCCCAACAAGTGGCTTCTAAGCTATATCAATTCCTTGTATCTGAAAAAATCATGAACTAGGACATCTTCTTGGAAGCCTCCATCCTCCCCAACCATGGCTTTGACCACTAACCTATATGCCTAAACAAGGGCATTAAAACATGTCCCAAGAATACACCTTTATGTTTAGAAATTTTTTGGTCCCAACATCGTGACTTCCATGCCAACATAAGCACTTAGTGGAATGAATAGGTGACTCTAGAGGGCATGAAAATGTACAAGATTCAACGGAAACTCAAATATATCAAAGCATGATTCAAAGGTTGGAATAAAGAAAAATTGAGCAACATCTTGCTATAAAAACAAATATTAGAAGAGTAGATGGAAAATATACAAAAAGAAGCTATCCTCTATGGAAATATGGAGCAACTATTTAAAGAGGAGGCATAACTCAAGGAATTTCGGAAGCAATAAGAGTTCCTATGGAAACAAAAATCAAGGGTATTTTGACTTAAATAAGGAGAGAAAAATAGGGCATTCTTACACAAAAAATGATACAACATCACCACCATAATTGTATTTCTTCCCTAAGAAATCATGAAGGAGTGAGACTACAAGAACATGAAGATACCCCAAGATACTCCAAAAAAATCTTACAACTCTGTTTTCATCCAAATCCTGGAACTACAAAAAATTTATTTAAAATGCACAGTCAAAATCATATTGGATATTTCCTTCACAAATTCTATGATATCTCTCTCGCATGCCTTCCAATCCATTTTCACACCACACCCAACTCACATGGGCTTGAACTCATCAAGGCATGGCCATCAGGTCGAAAAGGGCTCCTAAAATCTCATACACAACCCAAAAATTGCCTTAGTATAGGTGCTGCAAAATATTTGTGTAGCTCGCTGCGAAATAATTTCGTAACGCTTTCATAAAAGCGTATTTTCGACTTCCGAGAAGCTAAAATGACTCGACCCTCTGCATGGTCAATCCTCCACAATATTGAATCGATCTTCGACGCTACCAACAACTCCACACACCTTTCTCCATTATGGCTGCATTACCATCACAAATTGGTCAGCTAAAAATTAGTCTGAAGAAGGATTTGACAACATTCCCAAATAGGGTAATCAGGTCCCCTATGAGAGCACTTCATTCGTTGGGGTTCTACATAGTCTCTACTCCAGAACAAAAGAATAATCACACACATGAAACAATCCTCATGGTTTTGGATCACAACACAAAATGGTGTGACTGCACTCTAACATGTGCACTTTGTTTCTCTGGTTATTCACGTACAAAGACTCTTCTCATTTGAAAAATGGAAACTTAATCAATAAAATGGTCAGCACTCCAATGGATATCAACCAACGACATACATAGACCATGTTTCCATACGTATGCTACAAAAACCTCCATACGCAGTAAAATCCACAATCTTAAAATAGAGTAGACATTATTCAACATCAATTTCAACCATCATTCACCATAAATTCATCAGCTCATCAAGTAAGAATATACTCTCCTTAAGGAGCACATGCATTATTGAAAGGGTCATCTCATGCGTAGTCATTCAACACATTTGCAACCTCCAAAATTTACAAAATTCGATACACATGTAATTATAACACATGGTCTAATTTCAACACAGTCATAACACACACACACACACACACATATATATCATTCAATATATGACCCCTATGCATAGGTGAATACATGTAAGTTCGGCCACAACTACATTTACACCACAACATCGATTTTACACATAGGCTTGCAGCCATGACACATTCCACGTGATTGACAAGTGCAGATTAACAACTTCATCAATAATAGACAGACAGAGGAAAATACACACACAGAAGAACATAAACACAATTGATCATTAATCAAATTATGCATACATTAAACTGGCCATATTTTACAATGTGGGCATGTGTGGCCCAGGCCTCTCATCATCTACCTCTCTTCCTAGTGTTGGAGCTTCTCCTATCTACTACTGCACTTCTACCTCTTTTGTACACATCTGCCTACTCTCTTCCCGAACATCATTTCCTTATAAAGAAAGCTAACATGGGTAACCAAGATTCACAAGCAATGGTTCATTTCCCCTCTCAAAAATATGGTAAATTGAATCTACATTAATTACATTTACATTAGGAAATATTTCCTCTCACATCCTAATGAAAATATCTATCAAAAATTTTGAAATCTCTCCCAACATCATGATGTGACATCCCATCACATTGGCAAGCCTCGGCCTAGTTTTCCTCAAAATTTGTGCCCCATCTATGCACCTTCATTAGACTCCCAAGGTAAAAAATACATATGACCTCTTGTTCATATGCATTTTTATTCTCGTGACAACTTCTACCCGTGAGCTGCAAAATGCCTCTGCTGTAACAAGTCTCCACCTGCTACATGATACCTCACCAAACTTTCTCCTAAGTTTGGGCTTTTGACATCTTCTTGGTTCTCTTCTTCGAAACCCTACAAGCACTCCTTGCTCTAGGCTACTACAAATATCCCCACCTTCCTCCACTGTCACCTACACAGTGAAAAAAATCTCTTACCAAATCCTTAACTCGACTCCTACCTTCTTTTATGAAATCTAAGTTTTACTTGCTTCCGAATTTTCCAACTTTCCAACACATCATATGTTGTCTCTTCATCCAACCAACTATACCTTCCTGCTTCCCTTTTTTCAATTTCATCTTCCAATTCAGTCCTTGGCTTAAATTTTCAGTCTTCATGTCGCTCATCAAATATTCATCTGCTTCGTCACATGTTCTCATCACCCTCAGGGTGTTCTTCCATGGCTGCAACTCAACTCCCTTGAGCTTTTCCTCCACTAAGAATTTATCTATGCCTTCATCTTCACCTGCAACAAGTTACATCTCACTCTCTTCGAGAGACTTCATATGTAATCACGGTCTCCCTCATCCTTCTGTAGTAGTCCTCTCATCATCTCTAGCTCTAATTTAATTTCAACTACTTCTCTATCAAGATTTTCCTGATTTGATCTGTTATGGATTCTCTCTGAACCTTTAATATGACTCTTAGTAATCAAAAATTCATTTTTTCTATGAGATTCTCCCTACTCACAGTGATTTGCACATAAGCCACTACAACAAGTTGACTCCATCAACTTATTTGTAAATACCACACTAAGCTCTTCCAAGCCTAGTCTTCTCTTGGTATTTTTGTTGACTCTTTACTATGGAATCTTCTTCCGAGCACTCTTTTCTCTTCTGAATTCTGCATCAAATTTACTCACCTTATTCCTCTTAGAACTTTGATGTTCTTCCTCACTTTCTACCAGAAGGTTCCTTGCCATCACCTGTTGAAACTTGCAACAAGAAACAATGAAATTGGCATCCAGAAAGGACAAAAATTGACCACATAACTGGTGTGTGATTCTAGTCACACATGAGTGAGGAATTCATTTACACACTAGCGCTAAATGTAGGCATTTAATTTATTTATCCCTTAAACAAATTGGAAAATAAATTTTAATTTCATCTCATAACAACTTGTATCAGTTAACTAAGTCAGAAAGACTGAGTTAGCTCAAGAAATTCGAGTTGAGGATCAAAGGTGAGGCATGTAGAGTGATTCTAATATTTTTGGGGTCCAATTGTAGTTAATGCATTAGTTTAGTGCATGTGTAATCAGTTAATTCAAATTAATTGAGTTAAAATAAGTTTAACTAGTTCTAACTATGTGATGAATTAGTGAGAGGTCGAGTGAATTAGAATAGATTTAATTCACAAGTAGTGATCAATGAGATAACTAATGATTTGCTATTAATAGTTGCATGCATGTCAATTCTGATGAATACCTAGTTGAGACAGAGGTTAAAGGGAAGATAACTATCAGTTGTATTATTATCAAATTTCCCAGGCACAATTATAAAGTCACAGGAAGGCTCATGATGGATTGCGCAGTGAAGGAAGGTTGATTATCCTATTTAATAGGGATTAATTTCCTAGGGATTGTGTGAGAAAGGTTGGGCTAAGAAAGGGTAAGAATTGGCCAAGTGTTGGTCAAATTTTCCTAAGGATTTCTAGTAAGTTGTGAGCAGGATCAGGGTGAGACGATCAGTAAAGTGCAGGATTTTCTCCGTGTGAGAAAGCATTGTATTGTTTCATGATTCTTTGACTATGTATGATATATGATATAGGGGTTTTGAGCAGGTTCTTTCCCCAAGAACATCTTGTGTTGTGTGATTGATAATTTCCTTTCTCTTACTTACATGTGATTGAGCGATCGTTGTTTATATTTTGAAAATATAGTAGAAGGATTCAGTATCGTGTTTTAGTACATTACATGGTAGGATTGAATCCATTGGTATAGATTTTCTATATAATTTCTACATCACCCTCAACTGCAAACACTCATAACTACTAATTAATCCATAATTGACTGAAAACAAAAACCTTTACCTCTCGGTTCAATCTTCGCTTGATCACAGAACTGCTGCTGCAAAATTATTCTTACTATTTTCCTCCTTTCATTGTTGTATACCTTCATGTTCAACACCATTCTTCCTCTCATAACTCTAGCCATCTTTCTTGTAGAAATTTTTCTGCACGATTTAGTTATGCCCCTACTCAACCATCTTCCTCTTAAATCCTTCATCACTCACTGCTTTGGAACTTTTTCTCTTCTACTTGTGGCTTCCTTTGAACCCCTGTTATGATTAACAACATTCATCTTAATCTTTATCTCTCGCGACTCTCATTGTCTGCTAATGAGCTGAAACTAGCCATTTTTTCTCTCTAAAAGTATGTTACTTGTCACCCATACCGAGTCATCCTCTTGGTATCTTCTCTTATCTAGGTTCTCTACAGTAGAAGCTCTTCTTGAGCACTCTTTCTCCTCCACTTTCAAAGCTATCAATTGTTGCATCTTCAACCACCCACTCTTCTTAGTTTTTCTATTGGGTCCTGTCACCATTTTTCACCTAAGATATTTCCTACTCCACCTTCTTTGACATAACTTACTTGTTATGGCAGCTGTTACCAATTTAGTCCTACGGACACAATTCTTTTAATTAACAAAACATCACATTAAATTTTATAAGATTTGTCATAAGACATCATCTTCCACAATCTTGTTGAACCAAGTCCTCCCCAACCAAGAGAATCTCTCTTCCCTGCAATCAACTCACTTACTACTGTAAGGTTCTCTTTCTCTTCAACCCCTTTTTTTTTCATGTCAAGTTTTCTATAATTCTACATTACCTCTTCCAAGGTCCCTTATGCTTCTTTCATTGAAGCCTCTTCAAGTGAGATTATTTCTCGTTTCACATCATTAACTCCTTGATAGCTTGCATCAACTATACCTGCACAATCTTTTTCAAGAAAAAAAATATAAATTTTCCTATCCTTGCATCACTTCCTAATTTCCTGTTGATGTAGGAGCATTAAGCTCAGAAATTTCTTTGTATTTTAATAGACTTAGGGGTCTTGTGTTTTCAAGGAAGTTGGTTTACTATGTATTAATTTTAATATCTTGAGTGAATTAAGTGAGACATTTAGAATAGGAATTAATTAATTATTGAGAGGAATTTTGTAAATGTTCCCGAATGACGTTGGAGAATATGAGAGAATTAGGATAGTTGAGATTCCATTGGGAATGAGAGATTTGAGAATTAATTGTAAATCCTAAATTAGGAATTGGTTTCATGATTTTGTGGATGAGAGAGGATCCTTAGGGATTAGTTGAGTCAAAAGAGGACTTAGAGGATATTCAGGATTTTGTTGAGAAGATAGAGAATATGAAACCAGAATTGGTTTCAGAACCTTTTGTATAAAATTATAAGCCTCAAGGCATAAAAAAGAGAGAGAGATTCAGGTTTTTAGACAGATAGGGTTTGTTGTTGTAAGCCTACGGGCAATTTAGATGAAGAGGCCACTGATAGAGAAGATTAGCCCAGAATGTAATTCTTTTTTGTAAAATCAGTTGATTAATATAGAGAACTCATTTTCTAAGTTTATGTGGTGTGTACTGTATGGTAAATTATAAATCATGCATATATCAGAGTGTTTCTGCATAATATATGTATGCAGGTGAAATTGGGAAAATAAAAAAGAAGATAGCATTGAGGGAGTGATCTGGTTCATACAAAGTTCTGGGTAATCCAAATTAAATGGAAAAACATTCCATCAATTGTTGTAAATAGAGATTGTGACTTCAATTACGCTTCGACTGATACGACAGCACTGTGGTATCGGTTTAATGAAGAGAAAGCACGGTGGATCATATATGTTGGTCAAAATTTCATTTTAAGATGTTAATTAGCGTTGCAAAGTGTGCAGGTGACAAAAAAATGGAAGCTCAGAGGGTATATAACATCAAGTGTTGAGAGAATGAGTTGGTTTATACAAGTTTTGTTATTCGAAAACAACTGAAATCTGTGGTTATTAACAGGAATCCCTATCATTGTGTTTTCAAGCTGCAGTTTTCATAAATTATGTGTCTACATGGTTTTAAGAGATCGAACATTTATAATTCGAATTCTGTGTGGAATTGTGTACACTGTGTATAGATTCATAAAAGCGTTAAGGTGAACGATTTCTGCCACGATGAACATTCTCAGCCAGTTCTCAAGCCAGACGGTTTTAACTCGAGCTTAAACCCTCTGTCTCCATGCTTTGGCCTTTTAGGCGTGCTGCATTTGCATGTTCTGGAAATCATGGGAAATTATGATAATGTAAATCAAGATTGAAACAAGCATAGATCATGGACACAAGAAGATAACAATCGATGGATTGCTTGAGCGTTTCACCAAGTGTGCGGAGGAGCTACGTTGAAGAGTTGAACGTGGAATTGTGAGTCAATGGCGCAATGGAACATCGAAGACGGTTTCACAAAACAACAAATAGTATTCATGTGAAGTGGAACTAGTAAGTTGTAAATATTGAGGACGTGCGATAGTGGTCAGGTGGTGACACGTCGCAATTAAAAACCACCCATTTCGCACAGCTTCAAAACTCTAATCTTCACGCATATTGTGATGCGAAGGCTGTAGGATCTAACAGGTGTATTGACAGCCGTTGGAATCATTAATGCATATAATTGAAGGTAAGAAAGTGCATGGTTAATAGTTGTGGGCCCAGATATAATATTATGTCAGCATTTAGTTTTGTAACCAAGGTTACAAACCTAGGTAAGTATTTCATTTAAGTGGAGACTATATACATGTCGACATATTGTTTAACCATAGTTGGAAGTATAATTTAATGTTTTAATTAAGCGGATTAGTATATGGGTTTATAACCATAGGTTGGATAAAAGAGATAGAGCTCCGCTTAAGGAGTTTTAGCATAAGGAGGGTGTGTTATCCTAGAATTAAGGTTAAGACATGCATTTTATATGCACAATGTGGGTATATGTGGCGTGGAACTGCATCATGTGGTATCAGGGCTGGTAAAAGCTCTTTTGAAGGTTAAAGTTTTTTTTTTAATTAAATTAGAATTGTACAGAATGCATGTGTGATGAAGGAAGTAAGGGGAGATCAGATTTTAAATCTGATTGGCAACAATTGTAGATTGGAAAAGGTATGCAGTGAAAGCATGATAGTCTAAAATTAAAAGGAAATTCAGATCTGCAGAATCTGGGTTAAAAAAAAAATGTTCTTTGAAAATTTACAAAGTTATGTTTTGAAAGATGTGTATATAGGTACAATGGTGATGGCAGAAAGGAAAAGGAGATTAGATTTAAATCTGACAGACAACATGCAGTGTAACAAAATATTGGAAGAATTTGTAAGGAATTAGAGAACAGTCCATTCAAAGTGTAAATGAGTGGTGAAACAAGATCACACAGATATATTGAAGCTGAGGGGTTATGTGTTATTTTTAATCTTATTTAAAGATTATGTCTGCAGAATTCAAGTTACAGACAGTTGAAGAGAATCTCAAGGAAAAAATATCACAACCTTAAGAGTAGTGATGAAGGAAGCCAGTAAGGGTTTCTAAGTGAAAGAAGAATGTGGCAGAACCTTGAATAATTCCAATAGAGTTTGGATAAAAAGGAAAATTGTGTTCTCAAAAGTGCAGAAGAATTAAAGTCTAGAAGGAGCAGAGAGAAATTCTCAAAAGGAGGTTCCAGAGATAGAGAACCATACTTGTCAAAAGTCCAAGTCTAGATAAACTCTTGGTGAGGTCAGTGGCGGCAGGAAGGACTTACTGTTGCAGAGGCTTAAAACAGCTCATAGTGAGAGAGTGATTGATGAATTCATAGAGATTGAAAGAAGAAGATTATTACTAATAGTCATAGCAGGGGTTTTGAACAAGACCACAAGAGATAAAAGGAGTGGAAAGTTGGTATAAGATTGCAGTAGTGAAACTGCAAGAAGAAATTTTGAAAGTTCTTAGAAATTGTAGTAGGACCTTATTCCAGCTAAGGCTTGGAATAGACAGGGACAATGATGTTTTTAAATGAAGTGAGGGTAGCAACTAGAGAAGAGAGCAAGATTGCTCAGTACAAGTTCTGAGAAGGAGAGAACTTGAAGACCAGGCAGAGGAGAAGCTTGGTGAGAATATCAACTCAGTAGGAGGTTGATTAGTTGTAGGTGTAGAAGCTCACACAAAAGAAAATATGACTATGGAAAGTCATATACAAGGTTCAGAAGAAATCTACAAGATGAAGAAGAAGGGTGTTAAAGAAATGTGCAGGAAACAAATGAGTCAATAGGAGCATGACAAAGAGATTGCTAAGATAAGAGAACAATTTAATAAATTAAAGATTTTGATAGAAGAAAACCAAATACAAGGTTGGGTCTTGAGGAAAAAGATAGTGAAGTGGTATAAGTTATAGAGAAGGCTAGGACAGAGACAAATGAAGTGGTTGGTAGAAAAGCTCAGAGAAGCAGAGTCAGAAATGGAAGTTTCCATTTGTAGACCAAAACAGGGTGAAATTTTGGGTGAAGATGAAGATTGGAGATATGTGAAAGATATTATGAATTATAGTGAGAATTCAAGACAACAAGAAGTTTACCTTGCTGAAAAAGGAATTATTGATGATTTCCTGAACTGTTGGGCAAGTTCATATCAGTGGGAGGATGTAAAGACTTGTATTTTTGTAACTAATGATTTTGATGTGATTACAGGTTTTGCAGATGATGAACAATCTTTTAAAACTGTCATAAAAATTGATGAAAGTAGGGAAGAGTATTTTCTGAAGATAAATACTCTGAAGCAGAGAGTAATGATGAATAATTTCTCTTGAATGAGAAAAGCAGTGATTTATTGCAGCATAAAGAACTTAGTAATGCATGTGAAGCTGTTATAACATAGGAAAAATTTCTTGTGGAAGAAGGAAACAAGATTCAGTTTGAAGAGCTGATATGTGAAGCAACAGTTGAGACTGTTGAAATTTGTAATTTGCAAACTGACAATTTGTGAATAAATGCAGAGATTATAAGTGAGGATGAAGTACTTATGAAATTTCAAAAAGAAAATAAATTGATGGAATATTTGCTGGAAAACTCAGAATATGACAGTGAGATTGCAGAAGAAATAATTCACTATGTTGGAGAAACTTTGACACAGATGAGAAATCAAGTAAAAAAGGAAGAAGAAGAATCTATGGAAGTATTTAATCCATGGAACAAAGATATTAGATTGCTGGAAATTATGTTGAAGAACCAGGATTCAATACAGGAAGAGAAATCTCAATTTCAATATTGGGAAACAAAAGGGCTTGAAGAAATGCAGAATGTGAAGATGCAAGAGTTAGAAGACAACAACAACAAACTAAAGAAAAGGGAAGGAGATAGTAGTAAACGGCAGACTATGTATCAGTCCAAGAAATTTCTGAAGAAAGAAGACAGAGAAATTGTCATAAGTGACAATCAAGAAGAAGTTATCATTGCAGTAAACAGAAGCAAAAGATTGTCTTGGAATACAATGTAACAGAAATTAAAAAGGTGCAAGACAAAAGTAAACAAGAGGGTAAGGATGAAAGGGCAGCAGTAAGAATAAAAGTTCACCAATCAAGAGGTGAAAGTAATCAGCAGTCATAAGATATATTAGAAAAATAAATTGAATTGATAAGAAGGATAATGCTGAAACTGTCTCAGAGGAAGACAACAGCAGGTAAACAAAGAAGCAGCAGCAAGAGGAAGACAGTAGCAGACTATAAAAGCATAGCTAGTGGAGCAAAGACACATATAGTGTGGAGACCTGGAGAAAATCAACAATCAAAAGCAGCAACAAAAGACAAATTACAGAACAAAATATGGGATCCAAGAAGACAAATATTAAAAGCACGTGATTGAGAGATCATGATTATTTTTAACCTTGGGAGTCTGATGCAGGAGCATTAGGCTCAGAAATTACTTTGTATTTTAATAGACTTAGGGGTCTTGTGTTTTCAAGGAAGTTGGTTTCCTATGTATTAATTTAATATCTTGAGTGAATTAAGTGAGACATTTAGAATAGGATTAATTAATTATTGAGAGGAATTTTGTAAATGTTCCCGAATGTTGGAGAACATGAGAGAATTGGGATAGTTGAGATTCCATAGGGAATGAGAGATTTGAGAATTAATTGTAAATCCTAAATTAGGAATTGGTTTCATGATTTTGTGGATGAGAGAGGATCCTTAGGGATTAGTTGAGTCAAAAGAGGACTTAGAGGATATTTAGGATTTTGTTGAGAAGATAGAGAATCTAAAACCAGAATTGGTTTCAGAACCTTTTGTATAAAATTATAAGCCTCAAGGCATAAAAGAGAGAGAGAGATTCAGGTTTTTAGACAGATAAGGTTTGTTTTTGTAATCCTACGGGCAATTTAGCTGAAGAGGCCACTGATAGAGAAGATCAGGCCAGAATGGAATTCTTTTTGTAAAATCAGTTGATTAATATAGAGAACTCATTTTCTGAGTTTATGTGGTGTGTACTGTATGGTAAATTATAAATAATGTATATATCAGAGTATTTCTGCATAATATATGTATGCAGGTGAAATTGGGCAAATCAAACAAGAAGATAGCATTGAGGGAGTGATCTGGTTCATACAAAGTTCTGGGTAATCCAAATTAAATGGAAAAACATTCCATCATTTTTTGTAAATAGAGATTGTGACTTCAATTACGCTTCGACTGATACGACAACACTGTGATATCGGTTTAATGAAGAGAAAACACGGTGGATCATATACACTGGTAAATTATTGCATTTTAAGATGTTAATTAGTGTTGCAAAGTGTGTAGGTGATAAACACAGAGGAAGGTCAGAGGGTATATAACATCAAGTGCCGAGAGAATGAGCTGGTTTATACAAGTTTTGTTATTCGAAAACAACTGAAATCTGTGGTTATTAACACGAATTTATGTCATTGTGTTTTCAAGCTGCAATTTTCATAAATTATATGTCTACATGGTTTTAAGAGATTGAACATTTATAATTCGAATTCTGTGTGGAATTGCGTACACTGTGTATAGATTCATAAAAGCATTAAGGTGAATTATTTCTACCATGATGAACATTCTCGGCTAGTTCTCAGGCCAAACGGTTTTAGCTCATGTTTAAACCCTCTGTCTCCATGCTTTTTCCTTTTAGGCGTGCTGCATTTGCACGTCCTGGAAATCATGGGAAATTATGAGAATGTAAATCAATATTGAAACAAGCATAGATCATTGACACAAGGAGATGAAAATCGATGGATTGCTTGAGTGTTTCACCAAGTGTGCGGAGGAGCTGCGTTGAAGAGTTGAACGTGGAATTGTGAGTCAATGGCGCAATGGAACTATGAAGAAGGTTTCACAAAACAACAAATAGTATTTGCGTGAAGTGGAACTAGTAAGCTATAAATATTGAGGACGTGTGATAGTGGTAAGGTGGTGACACGTCGCAATTAAAAACAACCCATTTTGCACAGCTTCAAAACTCTAATCTTCACGCATGTTTTGATGCGAAGGTTGTAGGATCTGACGGATGTATTGACAACCGTCATAATCATTAATGCATATAATTGAAGGTAAGAAAGTGCATGGTTAATAGATGTGGGCCCGGATATAATATTACGTCAGCATTTGGTTTTGTAACCAAGGTTACAAACCTAGGTAAGTATTTCATTTAAGTGGAGATTATATACATGTCGACATATTGTTTAACCATAGTTGGAAGTATAATTAAATTTTTTAATTAAGCGGATAAGTATATGGGTTTATAACCATAGGTTGGATAAAAGAGATATAGTTCCGCTTAAGGAGTTTTAGCATAAGGAGGGTGTTTTATCCTGGAATTAAGGTTAAGACATGCATTTTATATGCACAATGTGGGTATATGCTGCGTGGAACCGCATCACCTGTTACATAATCTTACCCAAAAATACATCAAATTATCTTTCACTATGTGCTCTCAAACTAAAGATATTATTCCATCTCTGATACCACTTGATGGGGACATGTCAGATTTCTCCAACCATCTCCCAATACCCTAGGATACTCCACACAAATATTATAGCTCTATTTTCATCCAAATTCTGGAACTTCACAAATTTTATTGAAAATGCACAATCAAATTCAGATTGGAGATTTCCTTCACAAATGTTATGATATCTCTCTCTCATGCCTTCCAATCCCTTTTCACACCTCACCCAACTCACATGGGCTTCAACTCATCAAGTCACGACCAACAGGTTGAAAAGGGCTCTCAAAACCTCATACACAACCCAAAAGTTGTCTTGATGTACGCACTATGAAATATTTTTCGTAGTGCTTTCAAAAAAGTGTATTTTTGACTTCCAAGAAGATGAATTGAATCGACCCTCTACAAGGTTTATTATCCACAGTCTTGAATCACTCTTCAATGCTACCAACAACTCCACACACCATTCTCCATTACGTCTTCATTACCATCATGAATTGGTCAACCAAAAATCAGTCCAAAGAAGGATTTGACATCATTCCCAAATGGGGTAATCGAATCCCCTATAACAACACTTCATTCATTGGTGTTCTACATAGTCTCTACTCCAACACACAGGAACAAGCACACATAGGTAACAATCCTCATGGTTTTGAAACACAAAACAAAAGAACGTGACTGCACTCTAACAAGGGTACTCTGTTTCTCTAGTTATTCAAGTACACAAAGACTTTTCTCATTTGACAGCAGGAAACTTAATCAAAAAATGGTCAACGCTCCAAGGGATATCAACCAACAACATACATAGACCATGCTTCCATATGTACGCTGCAAAAACCTCCATAGGCAACACAATCCACAATCCTCAAATAGAGTGGACAGTCTTCAACATCGAGTTCAACCATCATTCACCAGAAATTCATCATCTCATCGAGTAAGCGTATACTCTCCTCAAGGAGTTGTTGGCTTGAGGGGTCTTGACCCAGGTTCAGAGTTAGCGCCTAACCAACAAAACCCTCTTACTATTGGCCCTTTCAGCAATTGACCTGCTTGCGCAGGCCAAAGTCTCACTTGAAGCAGTATGGGGGGGTGCTGGAACCAGGTTTCCACACCCTGAGAGGGAATTAAATGAAGTGGGCATCTTCAAATATGTTTTACTACATAGTCTGACTTGTGCACCGAAAACCCTAACTAGAAACCCTAAGTTAATTAACACAGGTTACCCTACGCGCGCGCATGGACAGTATATCCGAAATCCTTTAATTGTTCAAATAATGTAATATTCAGAGGTTACAACAATAGATCTATGCAAATATTATTCATTAACAATAAAAATAGGTATGCAAACGATCCAATCACAATTTAACAGGACTCATATGCAGGAAACAGAAAACATACAAAAAACATATCATAAAGCAAGTCACATATGCATTTGATACTCAGGTTCACCAAACGTATCTTTATTCATCAATTTTTCACAAAAAAAACCCTTACAATCCTTCAGATCTACCCACACACAGAGCTAGCGGGGTCCGCACACAGTCAGACTAATGTCTCCGCGCACATAGCCAGCAAGACCCTTTTCGGACACAGACGCTTAACACAGACTAACTTCAGATCAACATACATTCATTACATCCATTACAAACTTAAATTATCTGACTTGATCTAGACTTCTACTTATACCTTAGCCTGCGCTTATACTAGGGTCCTCAAACCGTGGTTTGAGACTCCTAGATTTTCCCTTTGACCCATTACAACTCTTGAAGGGGCTTTGACTCACCCCAAAGCCCCTCGACTTTGCATTTCTTAGCGTGCACAACTCAAAACTAAAAAAATAATATTATTTAATCTAATGCGGTCCTAAGGGACCCTACTCCAACAAGAGCACATGCACTATTGAAAGGGTCATCTCGTGTGTAGTCATTCAACGCATTTGTAGCCTCCACAATTTACAGAACTCAATACACATATAAATATAGCAGATGGTCTAATTTCAACACAGTCACAACACATATATATCATTCAATATATGACCCCTATGCATAAGTGAATACATGTAAGTTCGGCCATAACTACATTTACACCACAACATCGATTTGACACACAATATTGTAGCCATGACACATTCCACATGATTGACAAGTGCATATTAACAACTTCATTAATAATAAATAAAGAGAGGAAAAAACACACACAAAGGAACATAAATAAAATTTCTCATTAATAAAATTTTTCATATATTAAGCTAGCCATATTTTACAATGTGGGCATGTGCAGCCCAAACCTCTCATCCCGTGCCTCTCCTCCTAGCGTAAGAGCTTCTCCTATCTACTACTGCACTTCTTCCTCTTCTATACACATATGCCTACTCTTTTCTCAACCATCATTTCTTTATAAATAAAACTAACATGGGTAACCAAGAGTCACACGTGATGGTTCATTTCCCCTTCTCACAAATATGGGAAATTGAACCTACATTAATTAAATTTACATAAGGAATATTTCTTCTCACATCCTAATGCAAATATCTATCAAAAATTTTGAAATATATCCACATCATCATGTGACATCCCATCAAATTGGTAAGCCTCGGTTCAATCTTTCTCGAACTTTTTGCCCCTTCTATGCACTTGCATTGGGCATCAAATACTAAATGGTATCATGGTGGCACACGAAGCCATCCAATCCCTGAAATTGGCATGCTACTCAAGTTGGATCTCTCTAAAGATTTTTGTAAGCTCAACTAGCATTACCTATTTAGCATTCTCATGGCCTTTCGTTTTGACTAGGATTGGTTGGAACAGATTAAAATACAGTTATCAATTTCATTATTATCCATCCTCATAAATGGTTCTCCCACCATTCCATTCCCAACATCTCGACACATCTATTAAGGAGATCCTCGTTCACCCTTCCTCTTCACGCACTAATGCATCAAAAATTTGTAGATGATACCATGGGCGCGGGAATCCCTATGATACAAGATGAAAAGAGCTTCTTGCAATTTTTAGACCAATTCTCTCAAGCTTCAGGTGTGGAGATCAAAAAAAATAAATCTCAAGTATTTTTTTTCAACACTCCTCTTTCTATCCAAAGACACATAGCAAGAATACTTAGATTCCAAATAAGAAAATTACCATCGAAGTAATTTGATGCCCCACTTGTTGACAATTCCCTCAGATGGAGCTTATGGGAATAATTTTTAACCAAGCTCAAAAATAAATTGGCAAGTTGGGAATTATGCTCCCTCAATGTATTTGAATGCATCATCCTCCTTAAATTTTTCCTCTAAGCCCTCCCCATCTGTCTATGCGCTGCCATCATGGCTCCTACATCCATTTTAGACAAAATTTACCAAATCTAACACTCTTTTCTTTGGAGGAGAGAAAATTTGGAGAAAAAATGGTCCCTAGTTGCATGGGACAAACTTTGTTTACCAAAACTAAAGGGTAGGCTAGGATTGTAGGATCCCAACACCATAGCAAGAGTCCTTGGAGCTAAAACATGGTAATGGTGGATCCAGGTGGATCAGATTTATGGAAAAATCTTTGGATTTAGAAATATGCCAATCATACCCCTCCTCAACACCTTATTTGAATGCATTTTCTCCACAGTGGCTCATCCATTTGGATTGTAGCAAAAAATGGCATGCACCTGATTCAACAACATTGTTTCCAGGAAGACAGGGATGGACGCTCCACTTTGTGTAGGGAATATTCATGGTAATAGATCCCCACAATTCAAACTCAGGAAAACTTAGATAACCTCCACCTACAAATTATAGCTTGAGGTCTCATAAAGGTACATGAATTCTAGAAAGGCTCAGACCTAAATAATCCATGGAGGCAATGGCTCCCATTAGAAGAAAGGCACCCCACGCTAGAGGAGGAATCATTAAATAGGTTTCAAAAAACCCCCAATAAAGGCTCATTCTTATCTCCTCTTAGTCAGATAAACTCCAGTGGGGTTATAGTCCAAAAGGTTCCTTTCATTATACTATAAGCCTACAATATGGAAGCAGGACATCAAGATATACCGAGAACTCCCATATGGAACAACATTTGGAAACAAAATTTATGGCCAAAAATATCCTTCTTGTCATGGCTTCTGGTTCAAAATAAGACCTTCACATGGGACAATATTCAAAATCGCAATCACCTTAGACCTTATTGTTTTCCCCTTTGTCTTCTTAACTCTGAAAATCTTGAGAACCTATTTAATAGTTGCACCTACTCCAACAACCTTTGGTATATTTGGAATCACTTCTTAATTACACTAATCAAGATCCACTTAGCATACCTAAGACCATTGAAAACTAGAGGAACCAATATTTCTCAAATCCCATTCTTAATTGTGTTTGGATCATCTACCTCAGCTCCATGTTATGGGAAATATGGAAATAACATAATCAACACATCTTCAAAAATAATTCTCTCCCTCTAAATTCTCTTTATAGCATCTAGTTGAACATCAACGAATTTATTATTTCTCATCCCTTAACTCCCAATATTGGAAGGAGAATGGTCATGAAGCTAAGATCCTTGGTTTTTGGAACTTTCCTCTAGCCCCCCCCCCCCCCCCCTTCCTTTGTTTTCCTTTATCCCCATACTATCCCTACCTCTTGGTATCTTCTGCCTTTCTCCTTTCTTAAACTCAATTTCGACGAGTCTTCAAAAGGAAATCCTAGTCTAGCCAGTTATGGGGGTGTCTTCAAAGGTAACAACCACTCTCCTCTATTCATATACTCTAGCACACTTGGAATCACCAACAATAATGCAGTGGAACTAACACTCATTGAAGGAGTGGAAAAAAGTACAAAAACAAGTTTTCTCCAAACTAATTATGGATGGATAATCACAAATAGTCATCAACGTGCCACAAAAACTTCAAAATGGAACTCTTTTGTAAAAAGTATCACAAATTTGGAGGTTGGAAGGCTTACTTCATTTAATTTTCTCTGAACTCCTCAACATCCATGTCATCATCCCCAACAACATCTGGATATCTGGGAATCAAGATTGCATAAAAACTTGCAAACTATGGTTTCCTAGAAACTTCATCTAACAAATATTCCTCTTGGTACCATCTGGCTAACTCTCCTCTCAAAAAATAATGTTGGAAACTTCTGCAGATGGATTATTAGTCCCCATATTGGGTGTTTAGCATGATAAAAGGTACGGGGAAGGTTTCCATTGTCCCACTTGGGCATACTACTGGGAGACGTGGCAACACGCCACCTTAAATGTTTTACTATGCATATTGACTTGGGCATGGGGAACATTCCTCGTCAATTATCCAAAATTTTGAAAATGGTGCACCACCTTGTCTCTCCATACCTCTTTCAAATACACTTCCTTTGTCATAAACTTCAACTCTGATCACCTACCTCCTAACCTTGTGTGAATGAGAAAAAAATGTTTTCAACAAGGATGGTACTCAATGTATAGGCCCTCACAACATGTTGCACTAATCCAGAGGAATTCTTGGCCATAAATCTATTCATTAAGGTGGGGAGATTCAATTTGTTAATTCTAGGGCTCCAGAAACACAATTTTTTTCTAAGTGAAGGAGCCCTGGTTTCATTGGTTAGTGCAATTTCACCCTTTCCTCAGTGCAATGTATGTAGTGTTCAGACTCTTTGAGCTTCCGTGGAGAAACTCAAGGGAAGGAGCACCAACTTTTTAGTGATATTTTCTCCACAACACCAACACTTTCCTTCCTCAACTCCAATTGGAAATTTAGTTCATTTTATAGCAGTGGCCATTAAACAATTCTCTATAGACTAACACATATTGTTGTTAGGAGAAACTACCTTGATAGTTTGGCAGTCACTTTTAATGGCAAGTCACTCCCTCTCCCACTCTATTTTTCCTACTCTCCTTTATGACGATGTTCTTATCCTAATTTTATCTTGTGGTTGTGATTGGGATTTCACTTCCCCTTAGTAAACCATTGAGACCTTGCTCTTTTTTTGGATCCCCATAATCTCCTGGCTATCCAATATTGTCGGTGCTCCTTATCTCTAGACCTCTCCTTTTCAAACTCATTACCTGTCAGTTTCATCCTTGTTTTATTTCCTCCCTTTGTGTGCAACATGGATTTGGTTTAGCTTTCTTCGAATTTCTTCCACTCTTGTCCACTTTTG
The DNA here is from genome assembly GCA_034641835.2 of Pinus albicaulis. Classification (NCBI taxonomy): domain Eukaryota; kingdom Viridiplantae; phylum Streptophyta; class Pinopsida; order Pinales; family Pinaceae; genus Pinus; species Pinus albicaulis. The sequence goes on from JAXQQM020092742.1 coordinate 23,677, forward strand.
TCATGTTTTTGACAACCCCCTCCTTGTTATTTGGTCTTTTTTTCCCCACCATGCCCCACAAAAGAGCTCATGTTTTCATAGGTGTTTCAAACTATCAAGAGCATGTGAATCAAGGAACCACACAAAAAAATATTATAGTTGAAGACTCAACGACTTTCTTTTGAGAACTCACCCTACCTCCTATCAAAGAAGAACTCATGATAAATTGAAAGCAACAAACCAACAACATCTTCTTTTGGATACAAAGGTAAATTTGGTTGATTGGGTTCCTGATACAGGGTACACGTGTGGTTGTTTCAACAAATACATGCACATGATGGACCTGTATTGACATATGAAGTTCTTACTTGGGAAAATTTTACTAGATCAACATGAAAACATAGAGGACATGTTACTCTACATGGAAAATCTGCATCAACACATGAAGGACCTGAACCATTAACTAAATTGCATCAAGAATCACCTTGGCATCCTCCTTACTACTGGATGCTCACTTGACAGTAATAAGGAGCTAATCCAAGTTGTAGAAATAGATTCATACCCCTCTTCCTAGTCTACTCACATTTATTATGTTATTGGTTTATCAATTTCCTATTTCTTTGTCTTTCTCTCATGGCCTTAATGGCCTGACTATTAGTGTATGTATTTTGAATCTCTGGTTAGGTTTTTTTCTTTGCCACTCTCAAACAGGTAAAATTGTTTATATGGTCGAGTTTCCCTAGTGACCAACTAATCTAAACCCTTCAACTTTTCAGATAATATTTTGTTTAGAAATTATATATATATATATATATATATATATATATATATATATATATATATATATATATATATATATATATATATATATATATATATATATATAGAGAGAGAGAGAGAGAGAGAGAGAGATATCCTTTGCACAAAGGAAATGAACGATTTCAATAAATAAGTATATTTTACTTCACTTGGTTCAAAATAAATAAAAACACTTTATTTATTTCCAATGACTATTATTTATTTTCGTTCAATTACACTAATATTATATATTTTTTATTAAACATATTATGTCATCCTTTCCTTACGTGAAAGGAATCAATGAAAACCCTCGAGAGTTGTTGCAAACTAATATCTCTATCCATGTTGGCATAATTCCCTCATTTAATACAACCACATCCTTGATAAGAATATAATTTGTGTGATGTTGTGAAACATGCTAATTTATATGGTATTATGAATGAACTTTGAACTTTGGCTTCTAATTGAGTATAGAAAAAAAAATAGTATCATTCTTGATAAAATCATACAGTATATTCACAATGTAGCCACAAACAAAGTTAAGAGGAATGAATTATTATCCTTTTGTGTTAATTGTCACTAATTCTCAGTAGAGAATAGGTTCATAAATAAAATAGAGTAGTCTAAACATTAGATGTTTTTAAATTTCTTATCAAAATATGGTGATACCTTTTTTGGTAAGATTATGAACTTAAATGGAGTTGTCTACGGAGGTGGAGGAATTTCTTGAACGACCAAAAGTGACCAGAATCCGGGCAAAGAAAATTTAAGAAATATTGCAGTAGTAGTGTTTAAATCATGTTTTTGATGGTGGAAATGGATTCATCACCATCAAAAACCTCTAGGGAACCCAAAATATTGAATTTTGATATCTATAACCTGGATTTACAAAAATCCCTGCCGAATTTTCTCAAATTTTTACTAGAATTTCCATGACTTTCAGGGCAAAAAAGCAGTCTAGTTAGACCAAGACAACTTAAATTGTTTAAAATGTATTTTTGAGAGTATAAGTAGATTAAACACCCTATAAAACACCTGAGACACTTGATTTATGTATATTACATCATTGAAACTTAAGATTCCAAAAATTCTCTACCAGATTTCAATCAAAATGAACCAAAATAATCATCAGAAAAACAAACATTAATGAGGGAGGATGTGGCTGATGCCTCACATGAATGAGCATGCAATGAAACAGTTGGTTGATGGTTTAATTATGAGTTTCAGTTGACGATAATATCATTTTTAGTGAGTAGAAAGGTGTCGAGGTAAGGCCCTTGACCTCCTGGAATCGTTCATTTGTGAGGGTCCTTGTGTTGTGGGTAGTGGATATTTTTTATGGTTGGAAAATAATTCATGTTGTTAAGTGTATATGTGGTGTGATTTTTTGGGGTGTCTACAAAGCCTGGTCTTGTTCATGGCTGGTGGAAGTATCCGCTCTGTAGGTCTTGTTCGGGTCATCAAATTTTAAACATAGCACACTCTCTCATGTCTCATATGTGCTTCTCTTAGTTCCCTTGTGTATTTGTTCTAAAGGGTTTAGTCACAAGGGTTTTGAGTCCAATTTTTTGCGTATGAATCTTCTTCTTTGGTCTGAAGATATCGTTGGGAATGCTTGTTTAGTTTGGCATTAGGGGTTTTTGGGGTCATTTTTTTTTCGATTTAAGGTGGGGTTTGCATGTCGTAATTGGAAGGATTTGCAAGGGTCCACCTATATTGGTTTATTTTCATGGAAATTCAAGTTTTGGTTTTGGGAACTTGGTGTTGGTTGCGCTCCCCTGGGTGTTGAATTATTTTGGTCCTGATGTTGATACATTCTTGTTGAATGGTCAAGGGTGAAGTGACCTTGGTCGAAGCAGACTTATAGTTTTTCCTTTCTAGTGGGTCTTTGTTTAAGGCTTTATTTTTTCTAATGTTATTGTGACAAGTTTGTATGTTGGTTCCCTGGTATTGCAGAGAATGGGTCAAGTTATTAATTTTTTCTTTTGCAAATAGAGGCAATCTTTATAGTGATATCAAATATCCTCCTCGATATGTCGCAACATCACCTAGACAAAGAATGAGGAGTAGAAGGGGTGGAGGTGGAAGGGCTCAGCCTAGGAAATGAGGGGCAAGACTCTTTATCCATGACTTGACTACCACATATTTTATCGTAGTTTCCCCTGATACCCGTAAGGAAATCCACGAGATCAAGTCCAACATAGGGGAGGAAATGCATTCCCTTTCAAATTTTGAGCTTTTACTAAGACATGTTAGCTTGGGTTCATGACCCTGGGCACACCATAGGTAGGAGGAAACAATATTTAAACTTGGTGGCTATTCTTTAGCAAATGAAGACCTTGTTGGGCCTGGTATTAAGGGACAAATGAGTGGATAAATATAGTATCTTTTCTTCTCTAGAGGATGTCAAGAGGATGCTCAGGAATCAGAGGTTCTGCATGGATAGGATTGACTCTCGTTTGGTGCATGTGGAGAGCCATATTTCTCGTGACTCAGATGGTGGGTACCTGATGGATTCTCTTGGCTCCAGTGCGAGAGTTCCAACAAATATCTCATCTTCCAAAAATGACCAGTGAGCATGGATGGTGGGTGACGCATTTTGGCGATTTCCTTATGCTTCTAGCTTTGCCTTATGCAAGTTTCTTGTTATCCCTTTGGTCTTTAGATTACAATGACATATGTTGGCCACAGTTGTGCATTCTATCTAATGGCTCTAGAACATTTTATTTGGATTCAATTTATTTCCTTTATAAAATTTATTATCTGAAAATGGTTGGACGCAACATCTATGTGTTCTGTGAATGGCTATGGTGGTTTTGGGTTTGCTTCGTTGATTTCTTGCCATGTCTTTTGGTTATATTTTTAGTTTCATTAGGGACAATAGAACCTCTCCAGTCTCTAATTGTCTATTAGTGCTCTAGTTGCGATGTATTTGTCATATCTTATATGATTTTTTTGGGGAGGAAGTTATATTTTTGTTAGTTGTAGATGATGACCCTCTGTGGGAAATATTGTCTGTATTTGTGACTAGAAGGTTTGGGAAAATAGGTAGGTTATCTCTGGCCTTGATCTATATGTACCATGTTCATGAGAGTCTTTTGTGTTTCTGGGCTCTAGTGGAAGTATGATGAGGCATTGTGTACCCTCTATTATCAAATTTGATATCTATGCAAAACAACTTTCTGACTAATATAAAGTATTAATTCCAAAAAAAAACCAACAACAACACCTAAGTTAACCCTAATAATACTAAATTAATGTGCTTATTCATGAAATATTGGATGTTTTATGTTGATATTAAAGGGATATAAGAAATACACATTACGTCGATAATGAAATTAGATGTGTTCTTGTCTTGAGTTTAATATTCATTTCACAAAAATATTAACATGGTGTTTATGTAGTTTTCATATAGATTTTGTAATAAGGATTTTTTTGGGGTATATATTCCATTTGTAATTGAGTTTTTAAGTATATTTATCAGTAATTGTTATTTTAGATTTTAAGAATAATAATTTAATAATTTGGAAGTGGGTATCGAGTTAATATGTGTTGTTTTTTTCTTTCAAAATATTTTTTAGGAAAATTTCAAGTAGTTTTCTTCGTTCCAAATATGATATTTTGTATAAAATAACCAGTGTAATTTTTGGAACCTAATTTAACAATGGCATTGAGTGAGGCTCACAATATCTCACAGAGGTAGCTATCATAGGGACTTAAATACGAGCCCTCTTTCTTGTAATCCATAGTGTTCAACAACTAGAGATAACTGTTTAAGCTTAAAAATTCTAGAATATGTGAGGAAATATCAAGCACTGCCCCTCATTACCTAGGGTAAATCAAATACTTTAGAAGCTAAAATTCTTGTAAACATGTCACAAGCAAGAGTAGGACCTAGGTGGCAAGGATAAAAATCATTTATACCAATCACCCAAGCTAGATTTAATTGACAATGTTAATTTTTAGAATATATATATCCCAGTAAACACCTAGGAACTTCTCCTCGTTCCAAGGGTGATACCTAGAGTAAACCAAATTTTGCAAAATCTCGAGACTTAGTCAACATATTTTTAACAATCTATATAAAATTTATGTGGGAAAGATAGTAGACATTCTTCCTAACCACTTGAGTAATGCCTAATTGACGAAATTTATAGAATAAATATATTATAAAATCTCGGACACTTCCACTCATTCTAAGGATGGTGCCCATAATAAACTGGATTTTAGAGATGCTCAAGTCTTTTTCAACATATCATTAGCAAGAATAGAATCTAGTTCAGAAGGATAACAATTATTCCTCACAACTACTTGAGTTAAACCTAATTGAACTTTGTAACTTGAACCACTTCTCAATTAGTACATGTTATTCTTGCATAGGGGCCATGCTAATCTTATATGTGTCATTTCAATTTTATCTAGATGTCTCCAAAGAAACCAAATTTTTTATATAAAGAAAACCCCAATTTGTTTCTTCTTATTTTTTTAGTAAGCAAGTGAGGAACTTTATATTAGCAAAAATAGTTTACATATGTTATACTCATGAGGTTGTTGCTAGACTTAGGGACATAGTAATGTTGGCAGTAGTAGAGTTTGGACCATATGCCCTCCAAGGGGAAACCAGATGATCCCTTAGCGAAAGCATATGTCTGATAATGCATAGTCTATACAAAGTGCAGGAAACTATTGAAAAAACATTTGTTAATAGAGTCACAAAAATGCATGTGATTGTCTACATCAGTGTTGTGCATATAATTGTAACGAGATAGGGAAATAAAAACACTAATTGTTTGGCCAAACAACATGCTTTCCTTTGAAGCTTGAGGATACCTCTTTTTCCTTAATGATTATTTCCAAAGTTGCTTCATATTCCAACTTCTCCTCCACAATGAGGCAACCATATGAGTTCGATTCCTATTGAGTTGGTTCCTTCTTTATGTGCTGGCCCTCTTGGATTTAGGGTTGCATATCATCTACTATGAAGGGGAATGAGATGGAGGAGAGAAGGAATGGGAATCATAGCCATCCTGATCTTTGGAGGGAGAAGGTGAAAGGGGAACAGGTGGAAAGGAAATACCAATACATCTATATAGGTGGGGTAGAGATTGATGAATGCTTCTAAATTGAGTGTTGTCTTCCACCATCTTCCACTTCACCCCTTCTTTGGATTTCTCCTATGTCCACAAATGATGAACCAAAAAAAAATTGATAGCCCATTGTCCATCACTTGTGAGTATCCTCTCCTTGGCTGCCAATGAAACGATTATGCGACAGATATGAGTTGGAATTTCAGGGTCAAAGAGCTTTGCATTTTCATTAATTGAAGTATTTCAAGGGGGACGCCCTCGACCACGACCACCTCGTCGGGTTATACCATGCTCTCGGGTCATTTTTATAGGTTGAGGGATGTAGTGAGTGAAGGTGAGGTGATTGAAGGAAATTTCGAAAGGGACAACAAAATGACATATCCAAACAAGAGAGAGTGTGGCATGGAATGAGACAGGGCAGGGTCATGAAACTAATGAATTTGTCTAGGTTGAGGGGGAGGCACGCTAAATGGATGGAGCGTGAGATCGAAGTACCGAGAGATCGGAAGGTGGATGCAGAGCGAGAGAGTCAGACGGTTCAAAGGTGTTGTCATAGATTTTGAATTGAGGGTATTGCAGGCGCATGGACGCCACTTGTTGGTAGCCTTCATATCTAAATTTAACTCCTCTACTGTGAGGATGTGACCGCCAGTGTGCCACCTGGATCCGGGAAAAAAATTTCTTCATCTTAAAAATGATACCTAAGATAAATTATATTACTCCGTCATGTGAAGGTCACCAGTTAGAAAATTCATGGGAAAAAATAAAGTCGTGTTGAGAGCTAGTGTGGCCCAAGGCGAGTGCAATCCCTAGGTGATTTTGACAGCATATATGCCCCTACATTGTTTTTTCTCAAGCGAAAGGTTAAGTCTGGAGTCATATCAGGACTCACACAACTTTATATATATACAATGAAGAATAAATGTAAATTCCACTTATTAACTTACAAATTGTTTGAAATAAATGTATCATTTGGTAAGAATAATAGATATAATAAGTATATTTTATCTCTAGTTTAATATAATAAGGAAGGACAAATTTAAACCTTGATTACAAAGTGTTTTAAATAAATATATTATTTGGTAAGAGGAACACATATAACATATAAAAAGTGTTTGGGTAAATATATCTATTAATGCGACCATATAAATTAAATGATCGATAAATGTCAATAGACATCAATTTATAATAAACATCAAAACACTTACTAAATTATAAACCATAAAAGTTAACTAAATTATATATATATATATATATATATATATATATATATATATATATATATATATATATATATATATATATATATATAAATAACTCGTAAATAACCCTAGGATCAAAAATCCATGTAAAAAAAATATAAGACCAAGGTCATGGGACACATATTCCAAGTTGAATGGTGGGAAAAAACATCCTAGTGGGTGTTGATTTCGGTTAAGTATGGCTAAATGAAATTGGAAAAGGCAATGGCAAAAGTTTTAGAAAGGCATGAGGCATTAATTGGAATTTTATGTATGAAAATAAAGGAAAATAGGAGAAAAGGGAGGTGAAAGGTCACAGGTTGAATGTGAGGAGGAAAATGAAGGAAAATAATAAAAAATTAAGAAATTAGAGGCCTCATTGATAAAAAGGCTTTTGAGGATCAATTGGTAGCCTTTTTGGTTAGTTCCATTTTGGAGCTCTCTCTCTGTTTTCTCTCTCACTCTTGGACACTTAGAGTTTTTTTGGAGCACTTCAGCAGTGCATCAAGAAATGAAAATTAGGAAAAGAGGAAGCAAAGATCAAGAAAAGAAGAGCAGGATCAAGCAACTACAACGGGTTTAATTGCAGGTATCAATTTGCATGTCTGATTTCCTTTCTATATTCCGCATGCATGGTTATGCATATGTGTTATTGGTTCTCTTAATGTCATTGGAATGGGTTTTATTAGGTGTGATAATGTTCTTCAACCTTGCCTTGTCATTTCCAGATAGCCATGGTGTGATGGGGTTCTCATGTTTTGGTTGAGTTGGATTTCTAGATGGATTCGAAACTCAGTGAGGTGGATCTCTAAATGAAAGAACACATGGCCTAGTGATCCCTGAACTAGACTGTGGATTGCGGTAAATCCACCGAGCTAGTAACCCCTGAACAAAACTACGGGTTGCAGTAAATATAGGTATTGTGTGCCTTAGTGGTCCTAAGAATCCTTGACCGGTGAATGGCAAGATATACAGTAAATCCTAGAAATGGTTTTTCTTGATCGGGCTTAGGAATACTTGTCATTGAATGACGAGATATACAGTAAATCCTGGAGGGTCGTGTCTCGATTATGGCCTAGTAATCTTTGGATCAGACTGTGGATTGCGGTAAATCCTAGAGACTAGGAGGCAAGAAAAATCCTCACAGTGTAGGTGGATAAATTCAATGGCATCCATGCTTTTTTATGTCCTAGTGATCCAACGAGGATTTTGGTAAAGTCGGTTTCTATAGATGAGGGTGAGGTCGTTAATCTCGAGAAGCCGTGGTTGGTTCTTTTGGTTTGAGTCCCACATTCATGCTTAGAATATGGCACAAGGGTGATTGACTTAAGAGAGATTTACCTCAGCCAATCTATGGTCGGGTGGAACGTGGTAGTCCCATACAATGTTGGCTTTACTATTCACTTGTAAGAGGTTCTTTATTTGGTATCTTAAGTCTAAATGGATTGGATTATATGTGTCATTTATGGTAGTTGTATCCTCATCATTTATGTTGTTTATATGCTAGTTATGGATTTTTTTTATGACAGTGAAAATGTATGGCTCTCATCATGTTTAAATTATAAATGAATGAGCAATGTATATATGACTTAATAGATTGTAATGCAGCTAATAATATAAGGCATAAATTCTTCTTAGTGATTCTCATGTAAGTATAAGACCCCTATGCTCATATCTGTTATTATGACCTGTAGAATGCATCTTTGTGACATGTTTGAAAAAATGCATGTCATGGATATTATGGGTCTATTCAATTCTCTGTTCAATAATTTGCATTGGCATCATTGTCTCTACGTTTCATTTCATTTCTGTAAATTTCTTGAAGTTTTGGGCAGTGAATGAGTCCTAGCCTTGGAATTCAGTGTTAAATCTTGTAGTTGTTGGCATATAACTGGCAGAAAAAGTCCACAATCGTACTTAGGCAGGCTCAGGGGAGCGACTAGTACCCACAATCACTTAGAGGGCTTGGAAAGGGAGTAAATGGGGCTCTAGGAGCTTGAATGTTGATTTTCCTAGGGGTTGGTCACTTGGAAAGGTGGGGTAGCTCTTGGAGGTTATGTTGGTTATGTGGATGATCAGTTTGGTGGTGTTTTTTCGGTTCTGCTTCCTTAAGGTGGCCTAGGAGGTTGAATCATATCATAGTAGCCTTTCATCACATGTTTACCCCAGAGGACCAATTAATTTGGGTAAATGTGGGAGGAGGGTGTTACATAGTGGCATCAGAGCAGGTTTCGTTCTCTTTGGGTAGTTTATGGTTTTTGGTCTCTTTGTGTGATATCTGATATTAGAGAGTGGTATAAGAGCATGGTTCAATACTTGGACTGGATGGGCAGAATGTGTTTGTCATGCATACATGTCAGTTGCATATTTTTTCTTTATGTTGTGGATTATGTGCTTGTTGTCTATGCATGGTGGTGCTCATTTTTGTTGTTGTGTCACCATGTGGAAGTTGATGATGTTATTGTTGGGATGAATTTTTCATGAATGCATGTCGTTTGTATATGCATTGTTATGTATGCCAGTGTCTATATGTTGTTATGCATGCATTTCCATTGTTATAGTTATGCATGTCAGTGTCTATATGTTGTTATGCATGCATTTCCATTGTTATAGTTATGCATGAATAGTAGGCCAGACATGCATTGTAAGATAATTGTATTCATTTCAGGTAATCATGATATTTTTTTCTATGTGATGATGCTAATGTGTTGGCTAAGATAGAATAGGAGATGCAGATTATCAAAGTGAGGTTGCAACACTAGACTTTTGGGTAAGATTGGATCGACATACAAGCATTGTATCTTTGGCATGCATGTATGTAGGTTAAGTTTTTTTTATATGCATTATGGTTATGTGTATGTATTTCATTCTATTGATTTTATAGTTACATACATGATATATGTTAGTTAATTATTTTGATCATATGTACACGTGTTGGTTACTTATGCATGCCAATTAACTTGATGATTATGTTATACGTTGTTGATGATTATGTTATATGATTAACATGTTGTTGTAATATGTTAGTTAACTTGATGATCAGGGTTACCGCATTTAAGATATCAATGTTATATGTGTCATTCTAATCTAGATTGACTGTGCATATGTGATTTTTATGCATGAATGACAATTGTTTATGAGCTTATGATGTGAACATGTTGGCTAGTTACAGTTATGGATATCATGACCTTATTTATGTTGAGTTGAGGTGTTGTGAAGTTATATCATTCTAAACTAGATTGATTGTGCGGACAAGATAGCCTCCCTTAAGATATATTGAGGTATGAGTTTCTTCTGTCATCTCTTGGTGTTTGAATGTTTGATTATGTCGTCTATCTAGTGTTTGGTGTCTATTATGTCATCTATCTATTGTTTGAACATTTGATTAATTGCATGGTATGAGTGTGTTTATAAGTTTTCCTAGAGGAATGATATTGTTTCAAGGCGATGGTACTAACTCACTATGTGTTGAGACAACTGATATACATTTGAGCATAAGTCGGTGCTAGTTGTAGTATTATGATTAATGACTGTGTTTTGATTTTTGATTATGACATGGATGATTAGTCTTGATAAAGGTTGATTTCAATTACTAGATATGATGTCTTCGTCTTTGGAACATAAGACTGACATGTGTCAGCAGTCATAGGGAAACATGCTTGGAATTAGTGTGACAAGGTAATAGTTGATTTGTTTATATAACTAACAGTTGGGTGATGTAACAGTGCATAGTAAGACTCAATTGTATCAAGGAGAAGGTAAAAGAAAGGAATTGAGTGAAAATCCCTTTAGTTGTGTTTGGAAACCGCAACTCCAAACGAATGAGTGCTTTGCATATAGGAAGCCTTCTTAACCTTGATTTTGTTTGACATTATGTGGATATGTGTTATATTCCTGAACATGTATTTGATAGGTATAACCACTAGTTTCTAGTTATGGATGGATTCGTCAAGGGAATTGGAGTCCCTTGAGAGATGGCATGGACATGTTCAGTAACAAGGAAATGTGCTTGGCACATCAAAGTAAGGAAACTAGTATATTGTTATATTTAATTATACATTGATAGTTATGTGTTTACGACAGTATGATGCAAGGAATTGCGTGGCAAAGAGACTGCCATGAAATCTTGGAGAAGGCTCAGGTTAAGCTTTCTTTTGGAAGCACTAGGAACCCTTGGTGTTGAGTCATGGTGTTTGTTGTTAGCCTTGTGCTTTCGATATTTTATAATTTTTTTGCGCTTTATTTTCAATTTTGTTTATGTCTGGTGCAAGGTCTTTCCACTTTGTTTGTGATGTCATATTGTTATTGTATTTTCATGGTTTTCTTCTTGTTTGTTTCTTGTTCTTATCTTTTATGTTTTGAGGGTCTTGGGAATTGGTTTGGAAAGAGGAAAGTTAATGGAGTTTGGGAAGAGCAGAACAAAACTGAACAGGTAATGTAAAGACTCGGATGAAGCCTAATGCATAATTAAGGGAAGTTGAAGACAAGAATATGACAGTCAGATGGATTGGTTGGGCCCATTGAGGTAAATGGACGGTGGCATGACAATGATGAGAAAGGGAACAAAAAAGGTAAAGTAAATGGATTTGAGGCGTCATATTCCTTGGCTAAGTTGGGAACCGTGGTTCTCAATGTGGTGCATGATATGCATAGATAAACGAATTTCTCTTAACCTTGACCTTACGATGTTTGGTAAGTGTGTTGTGACTATGATTATGTTTATGTTTATATATGCATATAGGTATGTATATCGTTGACTGACGGGGTCGTTAGGAATGTTTTGTGCTACTGTTCACATGTATATGTGTGTGTGTGTGTGTGTGTCGTTGTCTGACAGGTTTTTTAGTGATCATTCTTGTGGAGGAATGATTTCTTATGCAAGTGAACGACATAAAGAGGTTCTTGGCTTATGAGGAATCAAGTGGGAGGGATAACCCTAACAGATTTACAAGGTCAATATCATGTGGGTATGAATTGATATTATGTGATTATACTATGTATATGTCTATGTTATGGAAGGTAATGTTGATGGGTACATTAGCAGAATGAAAGCAGTGCGATCTGCGACAAGCTGAAGCATGCATGAAGAGTGGAGAGGCACTAGAAGAAAGGTTGCTTGGTAGAGTTAGTGTGGGGTTTCTAGGTGTGTAATACTATTGTTGTTTATATGTTGTACATGTTTCACCTGTGATTTTGTGTGCATACAATGTTGTCTATATATGTTGTTGTGTGTATATTGCATATGCAGTGGCCGGGTGTTAGTGTCAGTATTTGCATACTGCCCCCAGTGATCAAAAATACTCTTTTCATATCATTTTAGGAGTCTCACTCAGAAATTTTTGTCATTCCACCTAGGTCCTCATTCAAAAATTTACTCACTCATGGTAGTCCTAGTCCAAAAACATCACCCTTCCTAAAAAAATCATACTTGCTGGCCCACCTTCATGTCTTGCTGAGCATACTTAAGTCATGAAATTCCTTTTCATCATGTCATTATGTCAGTCAGATCACCATGAAGTCTGGTCACTCAAGGTCTTCATTAGGTCTCTAGGTTTTTATTTTTAAAGGTCTAAATAAAAAACCATTTCATTGCATAAGGTCAACAAAAGTATGAGAGTGATCCAAATAATATCCCTTTACCATTTAAAGAGGATTTCAAGTGTGAGTTTCATTCTAAAATGTAATTTTATTACAAAAACATAGATGTAATTATATTTTTCATTTATGTAATTTTATGTTCATTATATGTAATAAGTACCTACTTCCCAAGCTGCCAACTCAGTTTCACATGCCAAACAAGAACATGTCAAAGTGCAAGAGCTCTCCATTCATCCACTGATCAAATGTCAAAGAAAAAAGTTCAGAAGTGTAAGGGTATTCTACAAAGTTTAAAAGTGAAATTTGAAACATTAGAAAAGTGGGTTTCAAAGGATTAAAATCAAATTCACTCAAGTATATAAACCCTCATGACATCAAAACAAACTTTAATTGTCTCCTCCATCCTTGAGCAACCTCAGCAAAATCATGATTTTCATGTTTTGAAGGCGAAATTTTACAAAACAAAGGCAGTGATGCGCGTTTTCTCTGTGCGCTGCGTGTTTTCTTTGTGTGTTGCGTGTTTTCTCTGTACGCTGCGCATTTGCTCTATGCGCTGCGCGTTTGCTCTTTGCACTGCGTGTTTCCCCGATTTATACAACAAACTCCAGAATTCCATCCAAATATCATCACACGGCCTTCAATCTTCAGCAACAGTGCATTCGACCTCCAGCAAGAAAATAAGGTCTAATTCCATCCTTCCTCCCCTCTTGAAATCAATTTTGTGGTGTTTGTATTTGTTGTGAAATATTTCGTGTCTTACTTGCTTTTGAAACCCTATTTCACTCTCAATTGCCAATTTCACTTCTAATTTCATTCCCAAAAACCCCACATTCCTTTTCCTTATCACTTTTATTCCTATTTCAACCCCTATATCACATAATCCCCTTTCCCTAAAACTTTCATCCCCAAACCCTAAACCCTAGGCTACTCACTTGCCTAGGCTTCCAAAATCCCTAAACTGTAATTAAATTCCCTATTCCAATTCCCTCATCATTCCTACTCCCTGCGGCCTCCCTCAAATCAAAAATCCCTTCCCCCATCTCCCTAAATTTCCTCACACTATTCCCCACTCCCTTTACCTACATTCCATTATCATCACATATCCCTAGGGTTTCATACTAAGACACTTGTGGAAGAAGAACATAACATAAACTACAGTGAGGGAGAAGAAAGAAAGGAGAAGAAGTCAAACAGAGGAGGGATAATTCTTAGACTTGAGGCAACAAATACTAGGGAACTCATGGCATATCCCATAATTGTGACATGTTTTAATCATGTAGGTTGTTTTGAATTCTGTGAGAAAGTACAAAGGGCCCAACATCATCCTATGTTTACTAGACTATTCATCTCCAATCTCCATGACAACCAGGTAACCCTTATTGGTGTCAATTTCACTTTGTCCACTACCATCATATCAGCTCCCATTCGAATCTTGAATGTTGGGAAAAAATGGTTCAAGCAACCAGACTTGGAGGAGCGATGCTATGAACCATACATCAAATCTAGATACAAGAATGAAAGGAAGAGGATTTGTCCTTTCTCTTACCTCCTGGAGAGATATGATCCCACGATGAAAATCATCATGAAATACTTTTCTTGTGAATGTAGGTTCTCTAGACTTTATACCTGTCACATCCAGATACTTATGCACTTCACAAGGGTCAAGATGTTCAACATACCTTATTTTCTCTTCTAGAGCATTGACAAGATGGAATTTATTGCCCAAAAGAGAGATTATGACCACCAAATGCAAAGTCTTTTTCACCACTCCCTCATCAAAATCATAGTCCTCCATCACCTCAATCAAATAAACATTTCATGGAGTACTTTCATAGCTAATGACATATTCATTGCTCCACCTATTCGGCATGCCAAAAATGTGCCTTCATCATCTCATCCTTCCACATCCATTCCTCCATCCCAACCCACAGTTCATGCATCATCATCAAATTAGTCTCCTTCATCTATTTCACCACCATCATCTTCATCCCACATTGAGACTGGATCACCTAGCAGAGCTGAAATCAGTGAGCCTCAAAATACTAAGTAGGCTGGGATAGAGCTATTGGCAAAAACATACTAGAGACGTCATAGGAAATAATTTTCCCCACAGATTGTGGGAGGCGCCTTGCCTTCTACATTGACAAAGCAGGTAGACAAAGGGAAGCAAAAGATGGCAAAGGTAAAGATTTAGACATAGATCACACATGAGGAGGAGGACCTCCATGAGACAGAACAAGATTTTGACCTTGTTGACCTAGATGAGCATGATGATGGTGATATCACTAGCACAATCATCAAGGAGAAATAAGCCAAGATTAAGGAGGTACAAACTAATCTTGACAGGTCTAAATTTGTCAATGACTTTCTTGAGAAGGAGAACCAACAGTTGAAAACAAAACATATCATTGATGAGGTCAAATTCATCAAAGCTCAAAGAGAGGCAGAAAAAGCCAAATTCTTGTTTGAAGAGACACTTGAAACACATGGTGTGACAGATGAGGGAGTAGAAAAAGTTCCAAAGAGAATTCCTATGACTAGATGGTTGAAAAGAGCTCTAGCACTAGAAAGGAAAAAAGAGGCTGAGCTTGCTAATCAACTCACTCTGAATGAACAACTTGCAGTGGTAGTCAATGAGAACCAGGAGTCATGGCTTGAAAGAGCTAACCAACACTTAGAGAAGCTTCTGAAGAAGGAAAATAGAGATAATGATGTAATGAGAAAGAAACTCAAGCACTATGCTCAAAAAGACAAAATTGCAAGTGTTGAGCTCAAAATAGCAAATGCAAAAATTGAGGCTTTGACTATGAAAGAAGAGGAAAGGAGGCTTGACGGTGAATGGTGGGATATATGGTAAATCCTAGAGGGTGGTGTCTCGATTATGGCCTAGAAATCCTTGGATCGAATTGTGGATTGTTGTAAAGTCTAGAAACTAGGAGATAGGAAAATTCCTCACGGTGTAGGTGGAGAAATGACATCCATGCTTATTTATGGCCTAGTGATCCAGTGAGGATTGCAATAAATCTAGTTTCTATTGATGAGGGTAAGGTGGTTAGCCTCGGGAAGCACTGGTTGGTTCTTTTGGTTTGAGTCCCACATTCATTCTTGGAATACGACATGGGGGTAATTGGCTGAAGAGAGATTTCGCTCTACCAATCTATGGTCGGGTGGAACATGGTAGTCTCATATTGGGTTGGCTTTTTCATTCATTTATAAGAGGTTATTTCCTTGGTATATTAAGTGTAAATGGACTCGATTATATGTGGCATTTATGGTTGTTGTATTCTCATTATTTATGTTGTTTATATGTTGGTTATGTATATGTTTTATGACCGTGAAAAGGTATAGTTCTCATCATGTTTGAATTGTAAATGAATGAGAAATGAATATATGACCTATTAAATGGTAATGCAACTAACGATATAATGCACCAATGCTTATTAGCGATTCTCAAGACCCCTATGCTTAGATATGTTATTATGACCTGTAGAATGCATATTTGTGACATGTTTGACGAAATGCCTCTCATGGATAGTAGGGATCTAGTCAAGTCTTTGTTCAATAATTTTCATTGGCATCATTGTCTCTATGTTTCACTTCATTTTTGTAAATTTCATGAAGTTTTGGGTAGTGACTGAGTCCTAGCCCTGGAATTCAGCCTTAAATATCGCAGTCGCTGGCATAGAACTGGTAGAAAAAGGCCACAGTCACACTCAAGCAGGCTCATGGGAGCGACTCAGACCCACAATTGCTTGGAGGGCTTGGCAAGGGAGCAACTAGGGCTTTAAGAGCTTGAATTGTTGAGTTTCCTCATGGGTTGGTCACCTCGAAAGGTGGGGTAGCTCCTGGAGGTTATGTTGGTTGTGTGGATGATCAATTTGGTGGTGTTTTGTCAGTTCCACTTCCTTAATGTGACCTAGGAGGTTGAATCATATCATAGTAGCCTCTCGTCACATGTTTACCCTAGCAGACCAGTTAACTTGGGTAAATGTGGGAGGAGGGTGTTACTTAACCATGGATATTATCCCTCACTTTATCATGGAGATTTTTAATTTGTAAATAGGCTTTGTTATAATACCGAAAAAAACCATAACTCATTTCATATGACACTTATTCATATGACATTTTGTTTTAATTAATCAATTAATTAAAAATTAAAAAAGAGCAGATGACATTTTTTTAATTAATTAATTTAATTAAAAATGAAAAAAGGACATAACTACTTTGGAGATAAATATCAACTTTTGATTTGTGAACATTGTTAATAATATTCTAGAATATTCTATGGAGGTTAAATCCCTACCATCCAATTAACAATTATCAATAATTAAATTAAAATTCTTGTTGCCTACGCTCTAAATGGGATTGGATTCTTCCTCATGCATTAATGGGCTTGCAAAGATGAAGGGATCCCCCTCCTTCATGTCACTTGTTGTTCCAGGATCAACATTTTTTCTATCAACTTACTTATCCCGTGCTCATGTAAGTTCTGAGGGCTCCAAATTCATATGGATCCAAATTGGCCGAAAAAGCCAATTGGATAGTTTGGTTGGATTGGATATTCACCGCCTTCAGATTCATTTCAAAAATGTGTGGTGATAAGGAAGGATTGTGTTTGCCTCTCTTTTGCGAAAAAACTTTATCCCAAATTAAACATGCATATATATGTAAAGAAGATGGAGTTTTTCTATACATGTGTGTTACTAAGAAAGTAAGTCACTTGGTTTGTGTTTATATTTGACGACTTTAAAGTTCGATAAAATTTTGGTAATAAAAAATTTAGAGATAAAATTTGATATTAAATTCAACCTTTTATAAAATTTAAAATTAAAAAATATATAAAATAAAATTCGATATTCTTCTTAAATGCATGATAGAAATATCACTTTCAATTCATCTAATTTTAAAAATAATTTGTAAAATTTAAACTACTTTTAATGAAAATAATTTATTATAAAACTATAATGAACATCTAATATTGTCATTATATAATACAAGAATTAATTTATTATTTAAATATTTAAAAAGAAATAACAACACATTAACTAATTTAATTTATATAATGTATATAATACACAATTTAAACTATATTTGAATATTTTTAAAATAATATGTATATAACATATAATTTAAACTAAAATTATTTAAAAAATAAATAATATCTAAGAAACTCCAAAAGTCTTTAACTTTTAATGTGAGTTAATTAATATATTCATCGTCGTTGGGATGAACACGAGTTAATTAATATACTTATTTATGTCGTGAATCTTGTTACTAGCATTTGTCAAAAAAATATAAAAGAGTATTTATGAGAAGAGGGATTAATTTTTTTTTGTTTTCATTCGATTTGTATTTTTAGAGATTTAATTTATTTTCTCATTCAAATAAGTTATAGCACTATGTTGAATTGCCCTTAAACTAAAGCGATATAGATATTCGAAAAACGCTCTGCGCGCTTGACCTAGCCGCGCAGCATCTGCGCTTGAGGCCGCAGGCCAGCCATGGCCCCTCCGGACGATTCATCGGAGGGGGCTGACGCACAAACAGCCTTCTCAGCTCTGGTAAAATCTTTACCGCTTCAACGCCCTCGTCCGGCTCTATCTAAGTTTGTCAAGAAATTAGATGGACTGCAAGAGGTCGTTCTGCCTCCTACTCTACCGAGAATGGCTGCTCTCTCACTCGCTGAACGGGGCCTCATCGGGCAATTCACTGGCTTATGGCCATCCCCCAAAACAGTTCAACGTTGGATCGAGAGAAACTGGACAGACAAAGTAAGTGGCAAAATTTCCATTCGCTTCTGTGGGAAAGGATATTACACATTTCATTTTGAATCAAGAGCAGACAAGGACTTAATATTCAGAAATGGACCATATTTTATGGCCTCTAGAGGGCTGTACCTGAACAAATGGACTCCAGACTTCGATCCCGCGCTGGATGTCCCTAGTGTTGTCCCGGTCTGGGTTCGGCTTCCGCATCTCCCGCTCCACTGCTGGGGAGATGATTCGGTTCGAGCCATTGGCAATGCTGTTGGGAAGTACATCGATCGGAGCGAGCCCAAGGAAAATATGCAAGCCTGTGCGCATATATGTGTTGAAGTTGATCTCGGCAAGGATCTCCCAGAGGCAATCAAGCTAAAGGTAGATGACTGGACACACATTCAGCAACTGGATTACGAACAAATCCCATTTAAATGCAAGGTATGTCACGAGTACGGCCATTTTGCCAATTGCTGCTCTAAAATTGTTAATGATGAAAATGCTCAATCTGAGGAACAATGGGAAACTGTCAAGAGAAAAAAGACTGTTGCTGCCCCGATAGCTGAAGCTCCTCCCAAATCTGCTCCCCTCAAGCCCAATCCCTCCTCCTCTTCGACTCCTCCGCCCCTCCCCCCAAGACAACCTTAGAGTCATCTAATCCCTTCTCCTCCATATCCCTTGATGATGATCCCCCCATCCCTCTCCCTCCATCTTAGGATGACTCTCTTGCTCCCACTCCCCCTTCAATCCCTTCTCCTTCACTCTCCCATGACCCTCCTACATCAAGATCAACCAGAAGCTCTTCTAAAGAGCACGGTGCTAATCTGGACACACACAAAAAACAAGGACCAGGCAGGAGATCCACCAAACAGCAGAGAGAAGAAAATGCCCAAAAAGATATTGCCATGGGCACCCAAAACCCCATAGAAACTTACATTTTGGGCCAAAACAACAAGGAAGCGGCACATAAAGATCAGGGAGGGAAAGCAACTCTCCATACTCCTCTCACTCAATGATGAAAGCCTTATCCTGGAACAGCTGGGGATTAGGGCACCCCTCTAAAATCACTGCTCTAAATGATCTGATAACTCATGAAAAACCAGGAATACTAATGTTACAAGAAACAAAGCAAGGATACCAATAAATGAGAGGGATTATTGATCGCCTCAAGCAATATGAAGGTTGCATCTGCGAGTCAAGGGGAGCTTCAGGGGGAATCGCCACCCTTTGGAACCACAATGCTTGGAAGCACACAACTGATACAATCAATCATTTCTGGATTAAAGTCATTCTAGAGAGTCTAACGAATAGCCAAAAAATTGTCATTTACAATATCTATGCTCCAAATCACTACAGGGACAAAGCGCAGTGTTGGAATTCTCTCAAAACTGACATAGATGAAGAAGAAAGCAGCAATATCATTCTTGGAGGAGATCTCAATCTCATACTCCACTCCAACGAAAAGAGGGGGGGATGTTTTACACACGACCCCTGCAGAACGCAGTTGGAAACTATCATGCAGGATCACGATCTCATAGATGTTGTCCCCAAAAATCGTAGGTTCACCTGGAATAATCGCAGGTTGGGCAAAGACAATATAATGGAGCGGCTAGACAGGATTTTGGTGAATGTCTCCCTCCTCTCTTCCTACTCCACAACATACTCTGTTGTTCTCCCCTTCTCAACATCCGATCATTACCCCACAACGCTTGTTCTCGAAGCTCACTGTTCTCTAGGTCCCATTCCGTTTAAGTACAACCTGCTATGGAGTAACTTTCCCATTGTTGATCAGATTGTTAAACACACATGGTGCCAGCACATTGAAGGATCGTCGGGTTTCATATGGGAAAACACACTGAAAAGGACCAAAAGCGCCTTAAAATATTGGGCAAGAAATCACTATAAGGAACCAGAGAAAGTTAAAGCAGAAATCAAAAGAAAATTAGAGCAGATCCACAGCACGATAGAGGAACAAGGGCTCTCCCAAGAATCCAAAGCTCAAGAATGCGACCTTTACTTCCAGCTATATCGTGCCAATCGAATGGAGGAGCAGAAATGGAGAATTAAATCACGCCAACTTTGGCTGCAAGGAGGGGACAAAAACTCCACCTTTTTCCATAAGCAGACTACAGTCAAGAAAATCAGGAACAATGTCACCTCCATCACTGATGACAAAGGCCATCTTCAAACTTTCCAAGATGCTATTAAAAAGGCTGCCTCAAAACATTACATCGTACTTTTAACTGAAACCAAAGAAGCTGAAGATTATTCAAATCTGCGTCAATATCTTCCCACAGAAATCAGTGATGAAATCAATGCAGATCTCACCAAGGAAATAGAAGAAGAAGAGATACAAAGAGCCATTTGGGCGCTTCAGCCAGACAAGGCCCCTGGCCCAGATGGCTTCCCCATCAGCTTCTATAGATCTCACTGGGGGACTATCAAAAAAGACCTTATCAAAATTTGGGAATGGAGTCAAAAACATAAACCATTCTCAGTTTGCTGATGACACTTTGTTAATGGGAGGAGCCTCCAACATTATATCTCTTCGTTTCAAAACCCTCTTAGACAGATATATGAGTTACTCCGGAGGCATAATCAATTACCTTAAGAGCTTCATTTATGGTTGGAACGCAACTGGTCAAACTCTTCAAAGCATTGCCAGCATCTTTGGGGTTTCTTGCAAGTTAGACTGGGGGCATTTCTCTTATCTGGGCATGCCAGTGAGTGTTGGATATTTGAAAGCTGAAGTTTGGGACACCATCATCGACAAAATGAAAAGGAAAGTGCAACAATGGGGCTCCTTCTGGCTTAATCCAGCAGGGCACCTAATCCTCCTGAAATTAGGTCTCTCCTCTTTTCCCTTGTATCAATTCACGCTCCTGCAAGCTCCAGCCAGCTTTCATCACAAAGTGGAAGCAATCCTCCGTCACTTTCTCTGGCAAGGGGGGAAAACTGAAAGAAAGAAATACAACCTCATAAATTGGAAACAAGTTATTCAACCTTAAGAACATGGAGGGCTGGGGATCAGATCACCAAAGCTCTTAAACCTGGCCTTGGGTGGAAAGATAGTCTGGAGACTCATCAATGGAAAATCTGCTTAGTGGAAGAATGTGTTGGAAGCCAAATATCTAAACTCTCCGAGGCAGCTTCTATTAGATCATGATATACCTCTCAGAGCCTGCACCAAAATCTGGGGGCTGTGTAGAAAAGTAATTCCCATCCTTGCTTCAAACATTTCTAAGGTACCCAAGGGGGGCAACAGCATTATAATAGGGGCTGATAAAATAATGGGCCAGAAACCTATCAACATTAGGCCTGGAGGCCAACAGATTCTTTCCTACCTTGACAACAAGGGGATCCACAATTTGGGCCAGATATCCAAATGGGACATTCACACTCAGCTTTGGATAGGATGGCATTTCCCAGAAATACTTGTTAAGCTACAATAAAGCCTGGATAATCTGCAAACTCAACTCTATGGCATCGCCCCCACCAAACAAAACAATGATGATTGTTTTCGTCAGGACACTTTAGGCACCAGCTATACAGTCAAAGCTACCTGCCATCAAATCTGTAACAATGATCGCCCCATGCCCATATGGACTCAATGGAAAATTGCTTGGAAATCAGAGACTCTCCCAAAAATCAAATTCTTCATATGGGTTCTTCTAAAAGGGAAAGTGCTAACTTCTGATAATCTGAAAAAATGTGGTATTCTTGGCCCATCACGCTACCCAAATTTTCAAGCAGCTGAGGAAACTATCCAACACCTATTTATAAATTTCTCCTTCGCCACTGCATTTTGGAAAGAAGCCTTCCTGAAGGACCAACTCCCCTGGGGTTCCAACAGCTCCATTGCCGAACTCTTACACTTATGGAAGAAGAATTATCCCTGGCAACGCAAGAAGAACAATGTGGCTAGAAGAGTCTGGAACGCTCTTCCTTACTCTATGTTGTGGCGCATATGGCTAGCACGAAATCAAACAATCTTCAAAGACAAAAAAATTGACATCAGGAAGCTATACAGCAAGGCAAGAGGACTTGCTCTGGAAACAATAGCTGTCAAATGTCAAAGGAACATTGACACACCTGGTCTCTTCATAGAAGAACGGAATTACATAGGGTTTCTGTTAGATAAAAGCAACAGGGGCCAAAACATTGGCCAAAACAGAAATGACAACAGCAGTAAATAAAACTCTAGCCACAGTTGGAAAATCAGAATGAAGGATAAGGAATTTGCACTCTGGATAAGAAACTGTAACACACACTATCTCTTCTTTGACAGAGCCTCCAAGTCTAATCCTGGTATGGCTGGGGCTGGTGGAATTATTTGCAACGCCAACGGAGACATCATCCTTGCTTACAAATGGGGATTAGGCCCCCTCTCCAATAATAGAGTTGAAGCCCTCACTCTATACCAAGGTCTCATTTAGCTCCAAACTCTTGGCATCTGCAAAGCAACAGTGATTGGAGATTCGGCTATCATCATCAGTTTAATGGTCTACAATCGGACAGCCTCCAATTTAGCACTTCAGCAAACAATAAGTCGGTGTCAAACGCTTACCCAGCAAATGCAAGAAATTTGATTCATTCACGTCCTTCGCTCCCTCAACAAGGAGGTCGATGCATGCACAAACAGAGCTTCCTCCAAACCTATTGGAAATCTCAGATGTAACACCTTTGATTCCCTTTGCTTCCTTCCATGAATAGAAAAAATCCCCTTAGATTGCTTGCAGGGGGCATGCGGTACCAAATCAAACCCAAAGGGAGTCGACGGCATCCGGGAATATACTTTTGGAAACAATGAACTCGGCATCCACATGACAAATACGAGTTTACGGATCCTGGAAAGCTGACTAATCTAGAATTCTGGTCTGACTGACTCATTTTAAGCATGCTTTACAAATGTAGTATTTTCTTTTAAATACGGTTAAATGGTACACTGAATTAGCCTTCTCCATGATCAGAGAGAAAGGCACAATCGGAGCGCGAGGGAATGCATTTTGTTGATGTTCCCATACGTATTTATTTCTCGAAGCATATTTCCACTGTAACAAGCGGGCCGGACTCGGCCATTTTTATTTATTTTTAATACAAATAACATCAGATTATGTATAAAAAAAAAAATACACAATTTAAACTATATTTTGAATATTTTTAAAATAATATGTATATAGCATATAATTTAAACTAAAATTATTTAAAAATTAAATAATATCTAAGAAACTCAAAAAGTCTTTAACTTTTAATGTGAGTTAATTAATATATTCATCGTCGTTGGGATGAACACGAGTTAATTAATATATTTATTTATGTCGTGAATCTTGTTACTAGCATTTTGTCAAAAAAATATAAAATATTTATGAGAAGAGGGATTAAATTTATTTATTTTCATTCGATTTGTATTTTTAAATTTAATTTATTTTTCTCATTCAAATAAGTTATATTTCACATAAACACCAGAATGAATACCATGAAGTTATTCTTATTTTAATTTTATTTTTTACTTTATTTTAATTCAATAAAAATGTTATTACGTAGAATTATTTTTATTTTTATTTTATTTTCACTTAGTTAAAATTTTTATATATGTTACACATCTCTACCATATTTTATTTTATTTTTAATCAAGTCAAAATGTTTACATTACATTACATATATTTACCATATTGGGTTGGAGATCACCTTTTAGTGCAATAATTATTATATAGAAAAAAAGGAGTATTTTTTTAAGTAGATTGAAAGTATTAACGTATCCACGAAGTAAGAATCTAGAATATATCTACCAAGGATAATATGGGGGGTACATAGGGAGGTACCCAAGGGAATATTATGATGTAATAATTAGTTAGTTTAGTTAAGGATTATAAATAAATGGGTCATAGTTAATTAATAAAGTGGTTAACCCGCATTATGCAAGGGACCACAAGTAGTTAATAAATAATGTGATAAGCCCATGGTATTGTATGTATCGTTTTGAGATACCCATGGTATTGTATATATGTAGCCTATATAGAGGCTAGAGACTCTCCATTGAGATATGTCAAGTATTGGTTTTGTAATTACAAGCATTGGTTTGTGGATTGTTCTACCTCCTTAAGGAGTGATTGTATGGTGTTACCCTACCTCAAAGATTTATGCAGATATTAATAAAATACTTCAATTCTATCATCTATTGTGTTATTCTTCTGGCATATTCGTATGGTTTTGTAACGCTTTTCAATGCAAAACCAATACTTGACACATCTCAATGGAGAGACTCTAGCCTCTATATAGGCTACATACATACAATACCATGGGTCTCTCAAAACCATACATCCAATATCATGGACTTAACACATTATTTCCTAACTACTTATGGTCCCTTGCATAATGTGTGTTAACCACTTTATTTATTAACTATGCCCCAATTATTCATCATCCTTAACTAAACTAACTAATTATTACATCACATTATTCCCTTGGGTACCTCTCTTTGTACCCCATATTATCCCCGCTAGATATACTATAGAACTGTTGCGTCTCTCATCACAACCATTGACAATAATTGCACATAATAGACATGATTTTGTGCCATCAGTATCTGCCCATCCATTACGACTAACTTTGGCTAAGGAGAGAAATATTGTTGGTGAATTGAAACCACAAATAATTATTACGAAAAGAAAGGGAAACTTCCTGACCACTTATGCATGCCTCAAATTGATCCAATTCAGTTCACAAATTCCAAATTCTTCAACAAGAGTTTTGTAATTTTTTCCACGTTCAAGTATAACTTTAAATACAAATTGAGCTTCTCGATAAACTCAATCGAATACATTCAAATTTGGATTAGGTTCAACAATTTTCGAACTTGGAGGATAATATTTTTCAAATCCAGTGACTTAGGTGAGAAGTATTATGTAATAACATGCTTCATTCCATTGTTATAGCTACTTCAATTCAATTACTATTAATATGTTTATTACATTGATAGGCATGGTCTATTTTGGAATAGGCTTTTGAGAATTTCCATTATTTAAAAAATAACATATTATGGATGATTTAGATTTAACAATATAAGAATATTCTTCATTGTATAAACAATCTAACAGATGAAATCAAGGGTTTCCAAGCACTTTTTTTTGCTTTTGAGCTCCACCCTTGTGTTGGCGTTACAAATGGCACGTAAGTACTTTGATTATTATTAGTGTTTATTAGCCATTTAATTTGTATGGTTGTATTAGTTATAATATCAAATTAAACATTTAGTTAATAAATTAAAAATAATTGCGTTGAGAGGTGCTCTCTAGTCAAGTATGTAAAAGATGTTGTAATGTCCTTACAAATGGCTCGTAAGTATTTTTATTCTTATTAGTGTTTATTAACCATTTAATTTGTATGGTTGTATTAGTTATAATATCAAATTAAACATTTAGTTAATAAATTAAAAATAATTGCGTTGAGAGGTGCTCTCTAGTCGAGTATGTAAAAGATGTAACAAATAATAATAATAATAATAATAATAATAATAAATCAATAAAATCAATAATTAAAATAAAATTTAAGATAAAATAGTGAATTTACCGTTGGTGATTTTTGGGTTCCACGTTTTGACAACCCATGGTTTTACCATATATATATATATATATATCTCCTAGATCTATCTTAACTGCATATGTACCAAGCACTGAGAGGGATCAAATCTCTTGAGATGCAAACATCTTTTAGATTGAAAAGAGATTTACTCCATTTTGCTTGGTATATCTGGAATTAAGATGGATCTGGATTGTTTATTCATCGTTATCTTAAGATACTTTGGAGTTGATTTGATATATCATTTTGAACTTGACTTAATGTATGTGGTTTTTACTTATTGCAATGAGAGGCACTCTCCAACCCAGTATGGTAGAGATGTTGTAATGCCTTGTAAATATTTTGACATGGTCAAATTACATAAAAATAAAAATTATTAAATTAAATTAAATTAAATAATTAATAGTTATAATTACCATTAAAACATTTTGACTCGATCAAATTATATAAAAATAAAAATAAATAAATAATATATATTTTTAGGAAATATTTGGGTAGATCCACCCTAAGGGATCACATCCCATCGAATTATTAGCATAGACTAAACCCAAGAGCATCAAGGAGAATTTACCTCGTGACCTCTCTTTAGCGATATGATTAGCAACAAGAAATCAACCAATTAAGCAAACCCTTGGGGCTGACAAACATAAAATTAATAATTATAATATAATTAATAAAAAGAGATTTGATCCCTCTTGGTGTTTGATATAATATAAGTTAAGATGGATCTAGGTCGATTGCACCGAGAGACACTCTCCAACCCAATATGGAAAAGATGTCGTAATTTTATGTTATCTCTGAGTTCAAGCTTATGTGACTAATTCAGAAGATCTCTATTTTTAAAGGTTATGTTATGTAAATATTTTGACTAGGTCAAATTACGTAAAAATAAAATAATAATATAATGACATTATATGCTGTAAATATGTTGATGTATGGCAAGTTTGTGTATTATTGTGATGGTAGTCATTCTAGAGCATTATTTCGATCTTCAAACTTGGAAAACATGAAGAAAATGCTTGTGTTTCAACAATCTTTCCAAGTATGATTCCTTAATGTGATCAAGTTGATAATATCATGAAATAATTGAAGGATATGAATATTATGAGATAGATTGATTTTAACTTTGCTTAATACTGATGAGGATTCTCTATATACAAGGATATCTTGACATGCATGTGGACTATTATCAAGATCGTTGTGTAATGGCACTGACACCAGTAGACCAAGACATAAAAGGTGGTGATCGTTTGAAACGGGCACTAGAATAATATCAAGATATATATCATGCATAGATGATTCAATGAATAGTTCACATTATCTCTTGATCATGTTCCCATCACCGAGATGGGTAATCTCATATCCGATGAATATATATAAGATTTGTACCCAGAATTTTCCTATTTCTTCAAAATGATCTGTGATGATATATGAGAGAGATTACAAAGAGACAAGCCAGTTTCAAATGGGTCTAGTCTTTAAGTGTGATTAGACAATATTTCATACTGATTCTTCTAAAGATACACAGATATGATGAAATCATGGAAAATGCCAGGATAATGAGGGAGAGGTGAAACATCACCTCATCTGCATTCTGCCCGTAAAAGTCTCATTGCTGTCATTATGAATGAGCTAATCACAGCTCCCTCGCCAACATAGTAATTCATCCCAAAATTTACCCACCGAAGTAGTGATTATACTGCATGGATATAATCAAACTCACAATTCCGTGAGGGCGCGAAACCATTGTATAGGGTGCGAGAAAAATGTCTACAATCGCACTTGTGTCGAATTTCCTTAATATAGGTTGAGAGATGGTGGTGATTGTCGGGTGGATTGCTCAAATCCAACTTGTGTAAATGGAGCTATTTGACGGAGAAGATGGAAGAATCACTCAAACAACAACTCCTTCACTGCAGACGCAAGAGCTCCATACCAAAGAGGCTGCCAGATTGTTTCTCAAAGGATTCATTCTGTCGATTCACGCAACAGAACAGCAAATGAACTTATATCATACACTGACTGATCCTCAAAATTCATAATAAACACGGTGAAAATTCTGAAGAGATTTGATATGACGGCAACGATTCATAATCACATTCTCAAAGGCGCGATATATTTCCTCAACAATATGTTCAAAAGAGAATGAGTAGTTGGCGAATACGCAGTTTCAAATGCTAGATGAACAATTACAAGCAAGACTTTCAATGAATTCATGATAAGCGCATACTAAGAAAGTGAGCGTGCTCGGTGAATGGTTATTCCACATTCACTATCAAATTCATATTGAAAAGTTCAATTATCCAGGAAATTTCCATATTGTAGTCGAAAACATGTTGTCAAGTATTGAGGGAATAAGTTACGACATAAAGGTTCAAAATATGGGTCGCCAACATCTAACTCTTCTAGCGCCAAAAAAGGTTTATGGTGCTAGATCTCTCAACATTTAGGGTCTCTTGATAGCGAAGCCCCAATTCCATTTCAACACCATTTGGGAGCCCCATCCGAAATACGGCCTACAATAAATATAGGGTTTTAGTGGGGGCGCCTGGCCGCGATAACATGT
Source organism: Pinus albicaulis (assembly GCA_034641835.2). Lineage (NCBI taxonomy): Eukaryota > Viridiplantae > Streptophyta > Pinopsida > Pinales > Pinaceae > Pinus > Pinus albicaulis. The sequence continues at coordinate 52,280 of JAXQQM020092742.1, forward strand.
GAATTTTGTACCGTATTCTATGTCAGCGTATAACTCTGTGAAGATGTAATGCATGAGAGGTTCTATTACAACAAGAGGCAAATAAGGATCCCCTTTTAGATCTTGTAATAGCATTTATCTGAAAGGAACACGAGCATAAAGTAATCATCAGTTAATCTCCATAATTACAGGATAACTAAGGATTTAAATACATATCAAATATCACATTCAACAAAACTACACCACGCAAACGAAATATTTCATAGCCTTAGCGTAAATGAAATAACATATATTGAAACATAACAAGAATATTCTAGTTATACCACACATATGAAAAACATGTTGGAATTTGAGTTTTTATGAAAGCCTAAAACATACATACAATTGACAAACCATTTTACCAGTGAAGCCCAAAGAAAGATTACTCTCCCATGCGCTAGTGTTAGTTAATGATCTCAAAAACTCCTAGCTTCTGATCCTAAGCATTAAAAAGTCTTTACATGAATTATGAGGATATATTTATAATAAATGAGATGATCATTCATCTCCTTTGTGACTTTTTCATGCAGCCTTTTGACTTATTTACACAATGACTCAAGAGTCTTGGACACTTGACTTCCCAATAACAAAATATTTTAAATACAATATTACATATACCCATATAAAGACAAAATTGCAGAGTCACAACAGGGGGCCTAATAAGAGAAACAACATCTCAGCTTGAGTTTCATGAAACTCTAGCTCAACTATTTTTTGTTACATGACAAGATTCATCTGTGATGAACCTCAGTCTTTATGATGGGACAGGATGGTGTCCCCCAGCCTCCACAGTGGTCTCACCTGGAGTGCCTCCTCTTCATGATAATATAGTGTTTGACTTACAGATATTATCAATGTATTTCATACATATAATACTTCTGTTAAACTCTTAAATCTTCCTTGGTAGTTTCGTCCAAAGTATTCTCAACCCTCCCGTATTACCTGTTCCGGCCTTGGCTTAGTGAGTGAACTGAACCGAAGGATCTTGTAGACTTCAAGTGAAATCCACACTCTATACGCGTGCATACATATCAAAATTATATTGAGTCATTCTTAGGGATAAGCATTTGAACCTTTGTTTTCCTAACTTCATTGTTGCCTTGTCTTATTTCACCGCATTTCGAATCATTTATCAACAATGATGGTTGTATGAACAACCTGGAGAAGACAGATTACACTTATGTTGCATGTCATGCAAGTGGAAACTATCATAGCACGATGACGAGCTCCTCGCGACCCTCATGGCTTCTCCTAGTAAGCTACTTCACTCAGCATGGTTGCCTTGAGTTCCTCCAGATACACCTATGTGAGATTGACTGTTATACTATTTTTTGTGCTATGCCTTTCAGTTATAGCATGCAGAATTTGTCTCCATTTGTTTAGTGTTATTTAGGCTTATTTACATGCTTAAAACCCACAAATTCATCTATGTTTCATAGTTAAATTACTCATAACTTAAGAAAACAAATGGAGACAAATTGTACATGCTTTATAACTGAAAAAGACATAGCACAAAAAACTAGTATAGTCCTTTCAGGATCAATCTCACATAGGTGTATCCTCGGAGGAACTCAAGGCAACCATACTTGGTGAAGTATCAACACTGGGAGAAACCATGAGGATCCTTTATGAGGAGCTCGTCATCGTGCACAAAGTAGTTTTCCACTTGCATGACATGCAACATAAGTGTAATCATAATGCTAAATCTCTCAAGGTTGTTCATACAACCATCATTGTTGTGCATGATTCAAAATGCAGTACAAAGGTGCGCCTATTAGCTTGGTGAATAAGACAAGGCAACAATATGAGTTAGAGAAAACAAAGGTTCAAATGCTTATCCCTAGAAATAGACAACTCAACTCATTCATGCCAATTTTCAAGCCTCTTATGCACACTTATATAGAAGTGTGGATTTCATAGCGAAGTCACACAAGATCCCTTCAGTTTGGTTCACTCACCTAAGCCAAAGGTAGGAACAAGGTAATACAGGAGGTTGAGGAATACTTGGACCAGCTCGGGGAAGATCACTACCAAGGAAGATTTAGAGTTTAACAAGTATTATATGTATAAGTACATTGATGGCTCTGTCAAGATCAACACCATGTTGCTCCTATTGAAGAAGGAAACTCAAATTGGCTCTAAGACCGTGTGCCCTGGATGTAATGGAGGCTAGAGTCCACTTCCATCCTAATCCCATCACAAAGTTTGGGGAATTCATCACAAAATATGAATCTTGTCATCACTATGTAACCAAAAAAAATACAAGTAGAAGTGGTTGAGCTAGAGTTTCCTTAAACTCAAGCTTGAGATGTTGTTTCTCTTATTAGGCTTGTTTAGTTGACTCTACCCAATTTTGTCTTATATGGGTATATGTAATATTGTATTTAAAATATTTTTTGTTATTGGAAGTCCAAGTGTCAATTTTTTGAATATGAAGAGTCATTGTGTAAATAAGTCAAAAGGCCATGAGGGAAGTCAAAGAGTCACAAAGGGAGATGGATAGTCATCTCATTTATTATAAATATATCCCTCATAATTCATGTAAAGGGATTTTGGCGGAGCTTTTGGCTTAGGATCGAAAGCTAGGGAGTTTTTTTTGAGATCATTGGCTTATCCTTAGCATAGAGGGAGTATCTTTCTTTGGAGGAGAAAGTGTTGGCTTCATGTTCCACTATTGGGACCAATGGTTTGTCAATTGTATATGTATGTTTGGGACTTTCACTTCAATAAAAGCTCAAATTCAACATGTTTTCATGCATATGTTGTGAATATAGTAGGAATATTCTTGTTATGTTTCAATATATGTTATTTCATTTACGCTAAGGCTTATGAAATATTTCGTTTGCATTGGTATGAATTTTGTTGAATGTGTGTTGTTATGTATTTAAATCATGGTTATCCCTGTGAACTATTTTGTAGGTTAACTCGATGATTCCTTTTATGCTCGTGTGTTCCTTTCAAGATGCGTGCTATTACAAGATTCTAAGGGGATCACTTATTTGCCTCTTGTTGTAATAGAACCTCTCATGCATTGCACTTGACTCTTCACAGAGTTATACACTTGTTTCACCAAATTCACGAGTACAAAATTCTATGTTTTATCGCAGCCAAGGCATACCACTAAAACCCTATATTTTGGTAACTAGGCCATATTTCGGATGGGGCTCCTACTCCAAATGGTGTGAAGTCAAATTGGGACTTCATATCAAGAAGACCCCCTAAATGTTGAGAGATCTAGCACCATAAACATTTTTTGGCGCTAGAAGGAGGGTTAGATGACAAGCCGAGCCCATGAAGTTTGTTTGAACCTTTTTATCTGTCATGGCTTATTCCCATATCTTGACCCCAACATGTTTTTCCAGAGCTACAAAATATGAAATTTCCCTGGGGATAATTCAAGACTTTTCCAATATGAATTTTGATGGTGAATGTGGAATAACCATTCTCGAGCACACCACTCACTTTCTTGAATTATGCACTTATCATGAAATTCATTGTGAGGATACTGCTTGTAGGTTGTTCATCCTAACGTTTGAAGCACACGTTAAAGAATGGTGTTACACATTGCCAACTACTTCCATTCACTCTTTCGAACATATTGTTGAGGAGATATATCGCACCTTTGAAATGTATGATTATGAATCCGTTTACAAGAAAAATCACGCGTCTCATAAAAGCACCTAATGAATCTCTTCAAAATTTTCACAATCGGTTTATTCATTTATGCTATGAATTTTTTTGAGGATGATATCAATTGGAATATTATGGAATATAAGTTTCAATTTCTTGTTCATATTTTCGATGAATCCAAAGCAGAATATGAATCCTTTGAAAGTATCCCAACATATACTGGTTATGGAGCTCTTAAATCTGCAATGAAGGAAGTTGTTGTTCCAAGTGATTCTTCATCTTCTCCTCATCAAATAGCTCCATTTACACAAGTTGAAGTTTGAGAACTTGAGAGTCCACCCGATAATCTACCACCATCTTCTCCAACCCCTATATATTCAAAATTTAAACACAAGTTCTGATTGTGAATATGATTTTACCAGTTGATTTTTTTTCTCCACACCCTCCATCTAATGGTTCCTTTTGTCCTCCCGATTGTGAGTTGTTATATCCATCCGGTATAATCACTACTTCCTGGGTTCTCATGAGGATCAAATTTGGGATGAATTTTGTGTTGACCGAGGAACTTGTGATATCATTCATAATGACTATGTGTGGGACTTTTTTTTTCTCGAACAAGAATCTACGATGAAAGTTGATGTTTCTCCTTTCTCACCTCTCCCTCATTATCCTAACATTTTCCATGATTTCATCATATCTCGTTGTATCTTTAGAAGAATCAATTTATGAAAATGTTAATCCTAATCACACTTAAGACTCGTGGAGTGTCGATTTACATTTGAACAGAGCGAGGAAAAAATATTCTCTTTGTAATCTCTCTCATATATCATCCGATCATTTTGAAGAAATAAAGAGAAAAATTTCCTCGTTTTAAATATCGCCCTCTCTATGATTCATCGGATCATGAGGATTCCTTTATCTCAGCTTGATGGAATTTATGATCGGAGATGTCATGGTTTATTCATTGAATCATCTATGCATGACTCGTATCTTACAGATGTCATTCATTCTAAACCACCGGTTTTCGACGATCTACCTTTTTATGTCTTGGAACTACCACTAGTTGTCGAGGTACTTCACCCACATCGACGATTATGTCTGTTTTTCAGCTCTTGATAATAGTCCCATGCATGATCAAGATAAATCCTTGTCTATCGAGAATCCTCATCGGTTGATCGCAAAAGTTAAAAATCAATCTATCTCATAATATTCATATCCTTCAATTGTTTTTCATGATATTATCGCTTGATCATTAGAGGAATCATACTTGGAAAGATTGTTTGAGAAACACAAGATTTTCATTTTCTTCATGTTTTCCAAGTTTGAAAGATCGAAATAATGCTCTAGAATGACACCATGTTACAATGTACACAAACACCATATTACATCAACATAATTTTTTAGCATATAATTGATCATTATAATTATTAAATTTATTTTTTACGTAATTTGACCTAGTCAAAATATTTACATAACATAACCTTTAAAAATAGAGATCTTCCGAATTAGTCACATAAGCTTGAACTCGGAGATAACATAAACTTACGACATCTTTTTCCATATTGGGTTGGAGAGTGTCTCTTGGTGCAATCGACCTAGATCCATCTTAACTTATATTATATCAAACACCAAGAGGGATCAAATCTCTTTTTATTAATTATATTATAATTATTAATTTTATGTTTGTCACCTCAAGGGTTTGCTTAATTGGTTGATTTCTTGTTGCTAATCATATCGCTAATGAGAGATCACGAGGTAAATTCTCCTTGATGCTCTTGGGGTTAGTCTATGAACTAATAATTCGATGGCATGTGATCCCTTAGGGTGGATCTACCCAAATATTTCCTAAATATATATATTATTTATTTATTTTTATTTTTTATATAATTTGATCGAGTCAAAATGTTTCAATGATAATTATAACTATTAATTATTTAATTTAATTTAATTTAATAATTTTTATTTTTATGTAAATTGACCATGTCAAAATATTTACAAGGCATTACAACATCTCTACCATATTGGGTTGGACAACGCCTCTCATTGCAATAAGTAAAAACCATGTACATTAAATCAAAGGGTTCAAAATGATATATCAAATCAACTCCAAAGTATCTTAAGATAACGATGAATAAACAATCTAGATCCATCTTAACTCCGGATATACCAAGCAAAATGGATTAAATCTCTTTTCAACCTAAAAGATGTTTGCACCTCAAGAGATTTGATCCCTCTCGGTGCTTGGTACATATGAAGTTAAGATAGATCTAGGATATATATATATATATATATATATATATATATATATATATATATATATATATATATATATATATATATATATATATATACATGGTAAAACCATGGGTTGTCAAAACGTGGAACCCAAAAAATCACCAACGGTAAATTCACTATTTTATCTTAAATTTTATTTTAATTATTGATTTTATTGATTTATTATTATTATTATTATTATTTGTTTTCTCGTAATTTGACCGTGTCAAAATTTTTACATAAGGACATTACAACATCTTTTACATACTCGACTAGAGAGCACCTCTCAACGCAATTATTTTTAATTTATTAACTAAATGTTTAATTTGATATTATAACTAATACAACCATACAAATTGAATGGTTAATAAACACTAATAAGAATCAAAAATACTTACGTGCCATTTGTAATAACATTAGAACATCTTTTACATACTCGACTAGAGAGCACCTCTCAATGCAATTATTTTTAATTTATTAACTAAATGTTTAATTTGATATTATAACTAATACAACCATACAAATTAAATGGATAATAAACACTAATAATAATAAAAGTACTTACGTGCCATTTGTAACGTCGAGAATTTGTAATGCCAAAGACAAGGATGGAGCTCAAAAGCAAAAAAAAGTGCTTGGAAACCCTTGATTTCATCTCTGTTATATTGTTTATACAATGAAGAATATTCTTATATTGTTAAATCTAGACCATCCATAATATGTTATTTTTTAAATAATGGAAATTCTTGGAGGCCTATTCCAAAATAGACCATGCTTATCAATGTAATAAACATATTAATAGTAATTGAATTGAAGTAGCTATAAAAATGGAATGAAGCATGTTATTACATAATACTTCTCACCTAAGTCACTGGATTTGACAAATATTATCCTCCAAGTTCAAAAAATTGTTGAACCTAGTCCAAATTTGAATGTATTCGATTGAGTTTACCCAGAAACTCAATCAGTATTTAAAGTTATACTTGAACGTGGAAAAAAATTACAAAACTCTTGTTGAAGAATTCAGAATTTGTGAACCGAATTGGATCAATTTGAGGCATGCATAAGTGGTAAGGAAGTCTCCCTTTTATTTTCATAATAATTATTTGTGGTTTCAATCACCAACAATATTTCTCTCCTTAGCCACCATTAGTCGTAATGGATGGGTAGATACTGATGGCACAAAATCATGTCTATTATGTGCAATTATTGTCAATGGTTGTGATGAGAGACGTGGCGTTCTCGTAGTATACCTAGCATGGATAATATGGGGTACAAAGGGAGGTACCCAAGGGAATAATGTGATGTAATAATTAGTTAGTTTAGTTAAGGATGATAAATAATTGGGGCATAGTTAATAAATAAAGTGGTTAACACACATTATGCAAGGGACCATAAGTAGTTAGGAAATAATGTGTTAAGTCCATGATATTGGATGTATGGTTTTGAGAGACCCATGGTATTGTATGTATGTAGCCTATATAGAGGCTAGAGTCTCTCCATTGAGATGTGTCAATTATTGGTTTTGCATTGAAAAGCGTTACAAAACCATACGAATATGCGGAAGAATAACACAATAGACGATAGAATTGAAGTATTTTATTAATATCTCGCATAAACCTTTGAGGTAGGGTAACACCATACAATCACTCCTTAAGGAGGTAGAACAATCCACAAACCAATGCTTGTAATTACAAAACCAATACTTGACATATCTCAATGGAGAGTCTCTAGCCTCTATATAGGCTACATACATACAATACCATGGGTATCTCAAAACGATACATACAATACCATGGGCTTATCATATTATTTATTAACTACTTGTGGTCCCTTGCATAATGCGGGTTAACCACTTTATTAATTAACTATGACCCATTTATTTATCATTCTTAACTAAACTAACTAATTATTACATCATAATATTCCCTTGGGTACCTCCCCTTGTACCCCCCATATTATCCTTGGTAGATATATTATAGGTTCTTACTTGGTGGATGTGTTAAATACTTTCAATCTACTTTAAAAAAATACTCCTTTTTTTTCTATATAATAATTATTGCACTAAAAGGTGATCTCCAACCCACATGGTAGATATATGTAATGTAATGTAAAGATTTTGGCTTGGTTAAAAATAAAATAAAATATGGTAGAGATGTGTAACATATGTAAACATTTTAACTAAGTAAAAAATAAAATAAAAAAATAAAAATAAATCTATGTAAAGACATTTTTACTGGATTAAAATAAAATAATAAAATAAAAATAAAATAAGAATAACTTCATGGTATTCATTCATGGTGTTTATGTGAAATATAACTTATTTGAATGAGAAAATAAATTAAATCTCTAAAAATACAAATCGAATGAAAAATAAATAAATTTAATCCCTCTTCTCATAAATACTCTTTTTATATTTTTTTTGACAAATGCTAATAACAAGATTCACGACATAAATAAATATATTAATTAACTCGTGTTCATCCCAACGACGATGAATATATTAATTAACTCACATTAAAAGTTAAAGACTTTTGGAGTTTCTTAGATATTATTTAATTTTTTAAATAATTTTAGTTTAAATTATATGCTATATACATATTATTTTAAAAATATTCAAATATAGTTTAAATTGTGTATTTTTTTTTATACATAATCTGATGCTATTTGTATTAAAAAATAAATAAAAATGGCGAGTCCTGGGGCTCCATTGTTACAGGGAAATATGCTTGAGAAATAAGACAGATGGGAACATCAACAGGGACGCATTCCCTTGCGCTCCGATTGTGCTTGACTCGTTGAGAAGGCTAATCTAGTGTAAATTCTGACAAACCGTGACGAGAAAATACTACATTTGTAAAGCATGCTTAAAATGAGTTGCCTTCAGACCTCGTAAATCTTGTATTGAGTTGCCTTCGTGGATCTCGTAAATCCCTGTATTTGTCATGTTGATGCTGAGTTCATTGTTTCCAAAAGTATATTCTCGGATGCCGTTTGACTCTTGGGTTTGATTTGCAACGTATGCCTCTGCGGGCAATCTAAGGAGATTTCTTCTATTCATGGCAGTGAAGCGAGAGGGAATCGAAGGCGTTACATCCGAGACTCGCTAATAGGTTTGGAGCAAGCTCTATTTGAGCGTGCATCGACCTCCTTGTTGAGGGAGCGAAGGACGTGAATGAATCGAATTTCTTGCATTGGCTGGGTGAGCGCTTGACACCGACTTATTGTTTGTCTGAAGTGCTAAGTTGGACGCCGTCCGATTGTAGACCATTAAGTCGATGATGATAGCCGAATCTCCAATCACCGTTTTTGTGCGGATGCCAAGAGTTTGGAGCCGAATGAGACCTTGGTATAGAGTGAGGGCTTAAGCTCTATTATTGGAGAGGGGGGCCTAATCCCCATTCAGTAAGCAAGGATGATGTCTCCGTTGGCATTGCAAATAATTCCGCTGGCCCCAAACCCATACTGCAGATTAGACTTCGAGGCTCTGGCCAAAGAAGAGATAGTGTGCGTTACGCTTCTTATCCAGTGCAAATTCCTTATCCTTCATTGTGATTTTCCAACTGTGGCTAGAGTTTTGTTTACTCGTTGTTGTCATTTCGTTTTGGCCAATGTTTTGGCCCCCTGTTGCTTTGATCTAACGATACACCCTATGTAATTCCGTTCTTCTACGAAGATACCACTGTGTCAATTTTCCTTTGACATTTGACCACTATTGTTTCCGAAAGCAAGTCCTCTTGCCTTGTTGTATAGCTTCCCGATGTCGATTTTTTTTTCTTTGAAGATTGTTTGATTGCGTGCTAGCTATATGCGCCACAACATAGATTAAGGAAGAGTGTTCCGACTCTTCTAGCCACATTGTTCTTCTTGCGTTGCTGGGGATAATTCTTCTTCCATAAGTGTAAGAGTTCGGCAATGGAGCCGTGGGAACCCAAGGGGAGTTGGTCCTTCAAGAAGGCTTCTTTCCAACATGCAAGTGGTGAAGGGGAAATTTATGAATAGGTGCTCGGATAGTTTCCTCACCGCTTTGACGCTTGGGCGGCATGATGGTCCAAGAATACCTCGTTTTTTTTCTTCGATTATCGAGGTTAGCACTTTCCCTTTTAGAAGAACCCATATGAAGAATTTGATTTTTGGGAGAGTCTCCGATTTCCAAGCAATTTTCCATTGAGTCCATATGGGCATGGGGTGATCACTCGTTGCGATTTGACTGTAGGGCGCCTTTAATCGTATAGATCGAGCTCGAAGGGTCCCAACGAAAATAATCATCATTGTTCTGTTTGGTGGGGCGATGCCATGGAGTTGAGTTTGCAGATTATCCAGGGCTTGATTGTAGCTCAACGGTATTTATGGAAAATGTCATCCCTGTCCAAAGTCGAGTGTGAATGTCCCATTTGGATATCCGGCCCAAATTGTGGATCCCTTTGTTGTCAAGGTAGGAAAGAATCTCGTTGGGTTCCGGGCCTACTCGTTTATAGGTTGATGGCCCATTATTTTATCACCCTATTCTAATGTCGTTGCCCCCTTTGGGTACCTTAGAAATGTTTGAAGCAAGGATGGGAATTGCTTTTCTACACGCCCTCTGATTTTAATGCAGTGCTCGAGAGGTATATCATGATCTAATAGAAGTCGCCTTGGAGAGTTTAGATATTTGGCTTCCAACACATTCTTCCACCGCAGCATTCTCCATTTATGAGTCTCCGTACTATCTTGCCACCAAAGGCCGTGTTTAAGAGCTTTGGTGATCCGATCCCCTGACCCTCCATGTTCTTGAGGTTGAATAACTTGTCTCCAATTTATGAGGTTGTATTTCTTTCTTTCGCTTTCACTGCCGAGAAAGTGACGGAGGATGGCTCCCACTTTGTGATGAAAGATGGTTGTAGCTACGTAAGCGTGAAGTGATACAAGGGCAAGGAGGAGAGACTCGATTTCAGGGAGGATTAGGCGCCTTGTCGGGATTAAGCCGAAGGAGCCCCATTGCTGCACTTTCCTTTTCATTTTGTCGATGATGGTGTCCCAAACTTCAGCTTTTCGAGATCCAACACTCACCTGGCATGCCCAAATAAGAGAAATGCCTCCGACCTAACTTCGCAAGAAACCCCGAAGATGCCGGCAATGCTTTGAAGAGTTTGAGCAGTTGCATTCCAACCATAAATGTAGCTCTTAAGGTAATTGATAATGCCTCCTGAGTAACTCATATATCTCGTCTAAGAGGGTTTTGAAATGACGAGCTATAATTTTGGAGGCTCCTCCCATTAACAAAGTGTCATCAACAAACCGAGAATGGTTTATGTTTTTGACTCCATTCCCAAATTTTGATAAGGTATTTTTTGATAGTCCCCCAAAGAAGATCTATAGAAGCTAATGGGGAATCCATCCGGCCGTGGGCCCTATCTCGGGCTCAAGCGCCCAAATGGCTCTTTGTATCTCTTCTTATTCTATTTCCTTGGTGAGATCTCGCATTGATTTCATCACCGATTCCCGTGGGAAGATATTGAAGCAGCATTTTAATAATCTTCAGCCTTCTTTGGTTTCAGTTAAGAGTACGTTGTAATGTTTGGGGCAGCCTTTTTTAACAACATCTTGGTAAGTTTTAAGATGGCCTTCACATCGTTGATGGAGGTGACATTGTTCCCGATTTTCCTAATCGTAGTCTGCTTATGGAAAAAGGTGGAGTTTTTGTCCCCTCCTTGCAACCAAAGTTGGCATGATTTAATTCTCCATTTCTCGCTCCCGCATTTGATTGGCACGATATAGCTGGAAATAAAAGTCGCATTCTTGAGCTTTGGATTCTTGGGAGAGCCCCTTGTTCCTCTATCGTGCTATGGATCCGCTCTAATTTGCTTTTGATTTCCCGCTTTAACTTTCTCTCGGTTCCCTTATAATGATTTCTTTCCCAATCTTTTAAGGCGCTTTGGTCCTTTTCAATTTGTTTTCCCATATGAAACCCAAACGATCCTTCAATGTGCCGCACCATGTGTGTTTAGCAATCCGATCAAAAATGGGAAAGTTACTCCATAGCAGGATGTACTTAAACGGAATGGGACCTAGAGAACAAGTGAGCTTCGAGAACAAGCATTGTGGGGTAATGATCGGATGCTAAGAAGGGGAGAGCAATAGAGTATGTTGTGGAGTATGAAGAGAGGAGGGAGACATTCACCAAAATCCCGTCTTATTCGCCTCCATTATATTGCCTTTTCCCAACCTCGCGATTATTCCGTGTGAACCTACGATTTTTGGGGACAACATCTATGAGATCATGATCCTCGCATGATAGTTTCCAAATCGCGTTCGCAGTGGGTCGTGTGTAAAACATCCCCCCTCTTTTCGTTGGAGTGGAGTATGAGATTGAGATCTCCTCCAAGAATGATATTGTTGCTTTCTTCTTCATCTATGTCGGCTTTGAGAGAATTCCAACACTGCGCTTTCGTCCCTGTAGTGATTTGGAGCATAGATATTGTAAATGACAATTTTTTGGTTATTCGTTAGACTCTCTAGAATGACTTTTAATCCATAACCGATTGATTGTATCGCTTGTGTGCTTCCAAGCATTGTGGGTTCCAAAGGGTGGTGATTCCCCCCCGAAGCTCCCCTTGACTCGCAGATGCAACCCTTCATATTGCTTGAGGCGATCAATAATCCCTCTCATTTCTTGGTATCCTTGCTTTGTTTCTTGTAACATTAGTATTCGTAGTTTTTTCATGAGTTATCGATCATTTATAGCAGTTGATTTTAGAGGGGTGCCCTAATCCCCTCGTTTGTTCCAGGATAGGGCTTTCATCATTGAGTGAGAGGAGTACGAAGAGTTTCTCGCCCTCCCCGATCTTTATGTGCCGCTTCTGTCGTTTTTTCCCCAAAATGTAAGTTTCTATGGGGTTTTGGGTGCCCATGGCAATATCTTTTTGGGAATTTTCTTCTCTCCCGTTGTTTGGTGGATCTCCGCTCGGTCCTTGTTTTTTGTGGTGTGTCCGGGATTAGCACCGTGCTCTTTAGAAGATCTTTTGGTTGATCTTGATGTAGGAGGGTCATGGGAGAGTGAAGGAGAAGGGATTAAAGGGGGAGTGGGAGCAAGAGAGTCATCCCGAGATGGAGGGAGAGGGATGGGGGGATCATCATCAAGGGATATGGAGGATAAGGGATTAGATGACTCTAAGGTTGTCTTGTGGCGGAGGACTCAAGAGGAGGAGGGATTGAGCTTAAGGGGAGCAGATTTGGGAGGAGCTTCAGCTATCGGGGCAAAGAATAGTATTTTTTCTCTTGATAGTTTCCCATTGTTCCTCGATTGAGCATTTTCATCATTAACAATTTTAGAGCAACGATTGGAAAAATGGCCGTACTCATGACATACCTTGCATTTAAATGGGATTTGTTCATAATCTAGTTGCTTTGAATGTGTGTCCAGTCATCTACCTTTAGCTTGATTGCCTCCCCGGGAGACCCTTTCCGAGATCAACTTCAACACATATACGCGCATAAGCTTGCATATTGTCCTTGGGATCGCTCCGATCGATGTACTTCCCAACAAAGCATTGCCAATGGCTCGAACCGAATCATCTCCCCAGCGAAGGAGCGGGAGATGCGAGAGCCGGACCCGGCCTGCGGGACAAGCACTAGGGACATCTAGCTCTCGGGATCGAAGTCTAGAGTCCATTTGTTCAAGTATAGCCCTCTAGAGTCCATAAAATATGGTCCATTTCTAAAGATTAAGTCCTTGTCTCGCTTCTTGATTCAAAATGAAATGTGTAATATCCTTTCCCCACGAAGCGAATGAAAATTTTTCCACTTACTTTGTCCATCCGGTTTCTCTCGATCCAACGTTGAACTGTTTTGGGGGATGGCCATAAGCCGTTGAATTGCCCGATGAGGCCCCGTTCAGCGAGTGAGAGAGCAGCCCATTCTCTGTAGAGTAGGAGGCGGAACGACGTCTTGTAGTCCATCTAATTTCTTGACAAACTTAGATAGAGCCGACGAGGGCGTTGAAGGGGTAAAGATTTTACTAGAGCTGAGAAGGTCTGTTTATGGGTCGGCCCCCCTCCGATGAATTGTCCGAGGGGCCATGGATGGCACTCGCGCCTCAAGCGCAGATGCCGCACGGCTACGGGTCAAGCGTGCGTAGCGTTTTTTCGAACAACAGAAATGCGCTTAAGTTTAAATTGTGTATTATATACATTATATAAATTAAATTAGTTAATGTGTTGTTATTTCTTTTTAAATATTTAAATAATAAATTAATTCTTGTATTATATAATGACAATATTAGATGTTCATTATAGTTTTATAATAAATTATTTTCATTAAAAGTAGTTTAAATTTTACAAATTATTTTTAAAATTAGATGAATTGAAAGTGATATTTCTATCATGCATTTAAGAAGAATATCGAATTTTATTTTATATATTTTTTAATTTTAAATTTTATAAAAGGTTGAATTTAATATCAAATTTTATCTCTAAATTTTTTATTACCAAAATTTTATCGAACTTTAAAGTCGTCAAATATAAACACAAACCAAGTGACTTACTTTCTTAGTAACACACATGTATAGAAAAACTCCATCTTCTTTACATATATATGCATGTTTAATTTGGGATAAAGTTTTTTCGCAAAAGAGAGGCAAACACAATCCTTCCTTATCACCACACATTTTTGAAATGAATCTGAAGGCGGTGAATATCCAATCCAACCAAACTATCCAATTGGCTTTTTCGGCCAATTTGGATCCATATGAATTTGGAGCCCTCAGAACTTACATGAGCACGGGATAAGTAAGTTGATAGAAAAAATGTTGATCCTGGAACAACAAGTGACATGAAGGAGGGGGATCCCTTCATCTTTGCAAGCCCATTAATGCATGAGGAAGAATCCAATCCCATTTAGAGCGTAGGCAACAAGAATTTTAATTTAATTATTGATAATTGTTAATTGGATGGTAGGGATTTAACCTCCATAGAATATTCTAGAATATTATTAACAATGTTCACAAATCAAAAGTTGATATTTATCTCCAAAGTAGTTATGTCCTTTTTTCATTTTTAATTAAATTAATTAATTAAAAAAATGTCATCTGCTCTTTTTTAATTTTTAATTAATTGATTAATTAAAACAAAATGTCATATGAATAAGTGTCATATGAAATGAGTTATGGTTTTTTTCGGTATTATAACAAAGCCTATTTACAAATTAAAAATCTCCATGATAAAGTGAGGGATAATATCCATGGTTAAGTAACACCCTCCTCCCACATTTACCCAAGTTAACTGGTCTGCTAGGGTAAACATGTGACGAGAGGCTACTATGATATGATTCAACCTCCTAGGTCACATTAAGGAAGTGGAACTGACAAAACACCACCAAATTGATCATCCACACAACCAACATAACCTCCAGGAGCTACCCCACCTTTCGAGGTGACCAACCCATGAGGAAACTCAACAATTCAAGCTCTTAAAGCCCTAGTTGCTCCCTTGCCAAGCCCTCCAAGCAATTGTGGGTCTGAGTCGCTCCCATGAGCCTGCTTGAGTGTGACTGTGGCCTTTTTCTACCAGTTCTATGCCAGCGACTGCGATATTTAAGGCTGAATTCCAGGGCTAGGACTCAGTCACTACCCAAAACTTCATGAAATTTACAAAAATGAAGTGAAACATAGAGACAATGATGCCAATGAAAATTATTGAACAAAGACTTGACTAGATCCCTACTATCCATGAGAGGCATTTCGTCAAACATGTCACAAATATGCATTCTACAGGTCATAATAACATATCTAAGCATAGGGGTCTTGAGAATCGCTAATAAGCATTGGTGCATTATATCGTTAGTTGCATTACCATTTAATAGGTCATATATTCATTTCTCATTCATTTACAATTCAAACATGATGAGAACTATACCTTTTCACGGTCATAAAACATATACATAACCAACATATAAACAACATAAATAATGAGAATACAACAACCATAAATGCCACATATAATCGAGTCCATTTACACTTAATATACCAAGGAAATAACCTCTTATAAATGAATGAAAAAGCCAACCCAATATGAGACTACCATGTTCCACCCGACCATAGATTGGTAGAGCGAAATCTCTCTTCAGCCAATTACCCCCATGTCGTATTCCAAGAATGAATGTGGGACTCAAACCAAAAGAACCAACCAGTGCTTCCCGAGGCTAACCACCTTACCCTCATCAATAGAAACTAGATTTATTGCAATCCTCACTGGATCACTAGGCCATAAATAAGCATGGATGTCATTTCTCCACCTACACCGTGAGGAATTTTCCTATCTCCTAGTTTCTAGACTTTACAACAATCCACAATTCGATCCAAGGATTTCTAGGCCATAATCGAGACACCACCCTCTAGGATTTACCATATATCCCACCATTCACCGTCAAGCCTCCTTTCCTCTTCTTTCATAGTCAAAGCCTCAATTTTTGCATTTGCTATTTTGAGCTCAACACTTGCAATTTTGTCTTTTTGAGCATAGTGCTTGAGTTTCTTTCTCATTACATCATTATCTCTATTTTCCTTCTTCAGAAGCTTCTCTAAGTGTTGGTTAGCTCTTTCAAGCCATGACTCCTGGTTCTCATTGACTACCACTGCAAGTTGTTCATTCAGAGTGAGTTGATTAGCAAGCTCAGCCTCTTTTTTCCTTTCTAGTGCTAGAGCTCTTTTCAACCATCTAGTCATAGGAATTCTCTTTGGAACTTTTTCTACTCCCTCATCTGTCACACCATGTGTTTCAAGTGTCTCTTCAAACAAGAATTTGGCTTTTTCTGCCTCTCTTTGAGCTTTGATGAATTTGACCTCATCAATGATATGTTTTGTTTTCAACTGTTGGTTCTCCTTCTCAAGAAAGTCATTGACAAATTTAGACCTGTCAAGATTAGTTTGTACCTCCTTAATCTTGGCTTATTTCTCCTTGATGATTGTGCTAGTGATATCACCATCATCATGCTCATCTAGGTCAACAAGGTCAAAATCTTGTTCTGTCTCATGGAGGTCCTCCTCCTCATGTGTGATCTATGTCTAAATCTTTACCTTTGCCATCTTTTGCTTCCCTTTGTCTACCTGCTTTGTCAATGTAGAAGGCAAGGCGCCTCCCACAATCTGTGGGGAAAATTATTTCCTATGACGTCTCTAGTATGTTTTTGCCAATAGCTCTATCCCAGCCTACTTAGTATTTTGAGGCTCACTGATTTCAGCTCTGCTAGGTGATCCAGTCTCAATGTGGGATGAAGATGATGGTGGTGAAATAGATGAAGGAGACTAATTTGATGATGATGCATGAACTGTGGGTTGGGATGGAGGAATGGATGTGGAAGGATGAGATGATGAAGGCACATTTTTGGCATGCCGAATAGGTGGAGCAATGAATATGTCATTAGCTATGAAAGTACTCCATGAAATGTTTATTTGATTGAGGTGATGGAGGACTATGATTTTGATGAGGGAGTGGTGAAAAAGACTTTGCATTTGGTGGTCATAATCTCTCTTTTGGGCAATAAATTCCATCTTGTCAATGCTCTAGAAGAGAAAATAAGGTATGTTGAACATCTTGACCCTTGTGAAGTGCATAAGTATCTGGATGTGACAGGTATAAAGTCTAGAGAACCTACATTCACAAGAAAAGTATTTCATGATGATTTTCATCGTGGGATCATATCTCTCCAGGAGGTAAGAGAAAGGACAAATCCTCTTCCTTTCATTCTTGTATCTAGATTTGATGTATGGTTCATAGCATCGCTCCTCCAAGTCTGGTTGCTTGAACCATTTTTTCCCAACATTCAAGATTCGAATGGGAGCTGATATGATGGTAGTGGACAAAGTGAAATTGACACCAATAAGGGTTACCTGGTTGTCATGGAGATTGGAGATGAATAGTCTAGTAAACATAGGATGATGTTGGGCCCTTTGTACTTTCTCACAGAATTCAAAACAACCTACATGATTAAAACATGTCACAATTATGGGATATGCCATGAGTTCCCTAGTATTTGTTGCCTCAAGTCTAAGAATTATCCCTCCTCTGTTTGACTTCTTCTCCTTTCTTTCTTCTCCCTCACTGTAGTTTATGTTATGTTCTTCTTCCACAAGTGTCTTAGTATGAAACCCTAGGGATATGTGATGATAATGGAATGTAGGTAAAGGGAGTGGGGAATAGTGTGAGGAAATTTAGGGAGATGGGGGAAGGGATTTTTGATTTGAGGGAGGCCGCAGGGAGTAGGAATGATGAGGGAATTGGAATAGGGAATTTAATTACAGTTTAGGGATTTTGGAAGCCTAGGCAAGTGAGTAGCCTAGGGTTTAGGGTTTGGGGATGAAAGTTTTAGGGAAAGGGGATTATGTGATATAGGGGTTGAAATAGGAATAAAAGTGATAAGGAAAAGGAATGTGGGGTTTTTGGGAATGAAATTAGAAGTGAAATTGGCAATTGAGAGTGAAATAGGGTTTCAAAAGCAAGTAAGACACGAAATATTTCACAACAAATACAAACACCACAAAATTGATTTCAAGAGGGGAGGAAGGATGGAATTAGACCTTATTTTCTTGCTGGAGGTCGAATGCACTGTTGCTGAAGATTGAAGGCCGTGTGATGATATTTGGATGGAATTCTGGAGTTTGTTGTATAAATCGGGGAAACACGCAGTGCAAAGAGCAAACGCGCAGCGCATAGAGCAAATGCGCAGCGTACAGAGAAAACACGCAACACACAAAGAAAACACGCAGCGCACAGAGAAAACGCGCATCACTGCCTTTGTTTTGTAAAATTTCGCCTTCAAAACATGAAAATCATGATTTTGCTGAGGTTGCTCAAGGATGGAGGAGACAATTAAAGTTTGTTTTGATGTCATGAGGGTTTATATACTTGAGTGAATTTGATTTTAATCCTTTGAAACCCACTTTTCTAATGTTTCAAATTTCACTTTTAAACTTTGTAGAATACCCTTACACTTCTGAACTTTTTTCTTTGACATTTGATCAGTGGATGAATGGAGAGCTCTTGCACTTTGACATGTTCTTGTTTGGCATGTGAAACTGAGTTGGCAGCTTGGGAAGTAGGTACTTATTACATATAATGAACATAAAATTACATAAATGAAAAATATAATTACATCTATGTTTTTGTAATAAAATTACATTTTAGAATGAAACTCACACTTGAAATCCTCTTTAAATGGTAAAGGGATATTATTTGGATCACTCTCATACTTTTGTTGACCTTATGCAATGAAATGGTTTTTTATTTAGACCTTTAAAAATAAAAACCTAGAGACCTAATGAAGACCTTGAGTGACCAGACTTCATGGTGATCTGACTGACATAATGACATGATGAAAAGGAATTTCATGACTTAAGTATGCTCAGCAAGACATGAAGGTGGGCCAGCAAGTATGATTTTTTTAGGAAGGGTGATGTTTTTGGACTAGGACTACCATGAGTGAGTAAATTTTTGAATGAGGACCTAGGTGGAATGACAAAAATTTTTGAGTGAGACTCCTAAAATGATATGAAAAGAGTATTTTTGATCACTGGGGGCAGTATGCAAATACCGACACTAACACCCAGCACTTCATATGAAATATACACAAAACAACATACATACACAACAACGTATGCACACAACATCACAAGTGCAACATGTACAACAATAGTACTACACATCTAGAGACCACACACTAACTCTACCAAGCAACCTTGCTTCTAATCACTCTCCACTATTCATGCATGCTTCAGCTTGTCGCAGATCGCACTGCTTTCATTCTGCTAATGTACCCATCAACATTACCTTCCATAACATAGACATATACATAGTATAATCACATAATATCAATTCATACCCACATGATATTGACCTTGTAAATCTGTTAGGGTTATCCCTCCCACTTGATTCCTCATAATCCAAGAACCTCTTCATGTCATTCACCTACATAAGAAATCATTCCTCCAAAAGAATGATCACTAAAAAACTTGTCGAGACAACGACACACACACACACACACATATACATGTGAACGATGTAAAACAATCCTAACAGTCCTTTCAGTCAACAATATACATACATACATATATGCATATATAAACATAAACATAATCATAGTCACAACACACTTACCAAACATCGTAAGGTCAAGGTTAAGAGAAATTCGTTTATCTATGCATATCATGCACCACATTGAGAACCACGGTTCCCAACTTAGCCAAGGAATATGACGCCTCAAATCCATTTACTTTACCTTTTTTGTTCCCTTTCTCATCATTGTCATGCCACCGTCCATTTACCTCAATGGGCCCAACCAATCCATCTGACTGTCATATTCTTGTCTTCAACTTCCCTTAATTATGCATTAGGCTTCATCCGAGTCTTTACATTACCTGTTCAGTTTTGTTCTGCTCTTCCCAAACTCCATTAACTTTCCTCTTTCCAAACCAATTCCCAAGACCCTCAAAACATAAAAGATAAGAACAAGAAACAAACAAGAAGAAAACCATGAAAATACAATAACAATATGACATCACAAACAAAGTGGAAAGACCTTGCACCAGACATAAACAAAATTGAAAATAAAGCGCAAAAAAATTATAAAATATCGAAAGCACAAGGCTAACAACAAACACCATGACTCAACACCAAGGGTTCCTAGTGCTTCCAAAAGAAAGCTTAACCTGAGCCTTCTCCAAGATTTCATGGCAGTCTCTTTGCCACGCAATTCCTTGCATCATACTGTCGTAAACACATAACTATCAATGTATAATTAAATATAACAATATACTAGTTTCCTTACTTTGATGTGCCAAGCACATTTCCTTGTTACTGAACATGTCCATGCCATCTCTCAAGGGACTCCAATTCCCTTGACGAATCCATCCATAACTAGAAACTAGTGGTTATACCTATCAAATACATGTTCAGGAATATAACACATATCCACATAATGTCAAACAAAATCAAGGTTAAGAAGGCTTCCTATATGCAAAGCACTCATTCGTTTGGAGTTGCGGTTTCCAAACACAACTAAAGGGATTTTCACTCAATTCCTTTCTTTTACCTTCTCCTTGATACAATTGAGTCTTACTATGCACTGTTACATCACCCAACTGTTAGTTATATAAACAAATCAACTATTACCTTGTCACACTAATTCCAAGCATGTTTCCCTATGACTGCTGACACATGTCAGTCTTATGTTCCAAAGACGAAGACATCATATCTAGTAATTGAAATCAACCTTTATCAAGACTAATCATCCATGTCATAATCAAAAATCAAAACACAGTCATTAATCATAATACTACAACTAGCACCGACTTATGCTCAAATGTATATCAGTTGTCTCAACACATAGTGAGTTAGTACCATCGCCTTGAAACAATATCATTCCTCTAGGAAAACTTATAAACACACTCATACCATGCAATTAATCAAATGTTCAAACAATAGATAGATGACATAATAGACACCAAACACTAGATAGACGACATAATCAAACATTCAAACACCAAGAGATGACAGAAGAAACTCATACCTCAATATATCTTAAGGGAGGCTATCTTGTCCGCACAATCAATCTAGTTTAGAATGATATAACTTCACAACACCTCAACTCAACATAAATAAGGTCATGATATCCATAACTGTAACTAGCCAACATGTTCACATCATAAGCTCATAAACAATTGTCATTCATGCATAAAAATCACATATGCACAGTCAATCTAGATTAGAATGACACATATAACATTGATATCTTAAATGCGGTAACCCTGATCATCAAGTTAACTAACATATTACAACAACATGTTAATCATATAACATAATCATCAACAACGTATAACATAATCATCAAGTTAATTGGCATGCATAAGTAACCAACACGTGTACATATGATCAAAATAATTAACTAACATATATCATGTATGTAACTATAAAATCAATAGAATGAAATACATACACATAACCATAATGCATATAAAAAAAACTTAACCTACATACATGCATGCCAAAGATACAATGCTTGTATGTCGATCCAATCTTACCCAAAAGTCTAGTGTTGCAACCTCACTTTGATAATCTGCATCTCCTATTCTATCTTAGCCAACACATTAGCATCATCACATAGAAAAAAATATCATGATTACCTGAAATGAATACAATTATCTTACAATGCATGTCTGGCCTACTATTCATGCATAACTATAACAATGGAAATGCATGCATAACAACATATAGACACTGACATGCATAACTATAACAATGGAAATGCATGCATAACAACATATAGACACTGGCATACATAACAATGCATATACAAACGACATGCATTCATGAAAAATTCATCCCAACAATAACATCATCAACTTCCACATGGTGACACAACAACAAAAATGAGCACCACCATGCATAGACAACAAGCACATAATCCACAACATAAAGAAAAAATATGCAACTGACATGTATGCATGACAAACACATTCTGCCCATCCAGTCCAAGTATTGAACCATGCTCTTATACCACTCTCTAATATCAGATATCACACAAAGAGACCAAAAACCATAAACTACCCAAAGAGAACGAAACCTGCTCTGATGCCACTATGTAACACCCTCCTCCCACATTTACCCAAATTAATTGGTCCTCTGGGGTAAACATGTGATGAAAGGCTACTATGATATGATTCAACCTCCTAGGCCACCTTAAGGAAGCAGAACCGAAAAAACACCACCAAACTGATCATCCACATAACCAACATAACCTCCAAGAGCTACCCCACCTTTCCAAGTGACCAACCCCTAGGAAAATCAACATTCAAGCTCCTAGAGCCCCATTTACTCCCTTTCCAAGCCCTCTAAGTGATTGTGGGTACTAGTCGCTCCCCTGAGCCTGCCTAAGTACGATTGTGGACTTTTTCTGCCAGTTATATGCCAACAACTACAAGATTTAACACTGAATTCCAAGGCTAGGACTCATTCACTGCCCAAAACTTCAAGAAATTTACAGAAATGAAATGAAACGTAGAGACAATGATGCCAATGCAAATTATTGAACAGAGAATTGAATAGACCCATAATATCCATGACATGCATTTTTTCAAACATGTCACAAAGATGCATTCTACAGGTCATAATAACAGATATGAGCATAGGGGTCTTATACTTACATGAGAATCACTAAGAAGAATTTATGCCTTATATTATTAGCTGCATTACAATCTATTAAGTCATATATACATTGCTCATTCATTTATAATTTAAACATGATGAGAGCCATACATTTTCACTGTCATAAAAAAAATCCATAACTAGCATATAAACAACATAAATGATGAGGATACAACTACCATAAATGACACATATAATCCAATCCATTTAGACTTAAGATACCAAATAAAGAACCTCTTACAAGTGAATAGTAAAGCCAACATTGTATGGGACTACCACGTTCCACCCGACCATAGATTGGCTGAGGTAAATC
Source organism: Pinus albicaulis (assembly GCA_034641835.2). Classification (NCBI taxonomy): domain Eukaryota; kingdom Viridiplantae; phylum Streptophyta; class Pinopsida; order Pinales; family Pinaceae; genus Pinus; species Pinus albicaulis. The sequence goes on from JAXQQM020092742.1 coordinate 75,686, forward strand.
TCTCTTAAGTCAATCACCCTTGTGCCATATTCTAAGCATGAATGTGGGACTCAAACCAAAAGAACCAACCACGGCTTCTCGAGATTAACGACCTCACCCTCATCTATAGAAACCGACTTTACCAAAATCCTCGTTGGATCACTAGGACATAAAAAAGCATGGATGCCATTGAATTTATCCACCTACACTGTGAGGATTTTTCTTGCCTCCTAGTCTCTAGGATTTACCGCAATCCACAGTCTGATCCAAAGATTACTAGGCCATAATCGAGACACGACCCTCCAGGATTTACTGTATATCTCGTCATTCAATGACAAGTATTCCTAAGCCCGATCAAGAAAAACCATTTCTAGGATTTACTGTATATCTTGCCATTCACCGGTCAAGGATTCTTAGGACCACTAAGGCACACAATACCTATATTTACTGCAACCCGTAGTTTTGTTCAGGGGTTACTAGCTCGGTGGATTTACCGCAATCCACAGTCTAGTTCAGGGATCACTAGGCCATGTGTTCTTTCATTTAGAGATCCACCTCACTGAGTTTCGAATCCATCTAGAAATCCAACTCAACCAAAACATGAGAACCCCATCACACCATGGCTATCTGGAAATGACAAGGCAAGGTTGAAGAACATTATCACACCTAATAAAACCCATTCCAATGACATTAAGAGAACCAATAACACATATGCATAACCATGCATGCGGAATATAGAAAGGAAATCAGACATGCAAATTGATACCTGCAATTAAACCCGTTGTAGTTGCTTGATCCTGCTCTTCTTTTCTTGATCTTTGCTTCCTCTTTTCCTAATTTTCATTTCTTGATGCACTGCTGAAGTGCTCCAAAAAAACTCTAAGTGTCCAAGAGTGAGAGAGAAAACAGAGAGAGAGCTCCAAAATGGAACTAACCAAAAAGGCTACCAATTGATCCTCAAAAGCCTTTTTATCAATGAGGCCTCTAATTTCTTAATTTTTTATTATTTTCCTTCATTTTCCTCCTCACATTCAACCTGTGACCTTTCACCTCCCTTTTCTCCTATTTTCCTTTATTTTCATACATAAAATTCCAATTAATGCCTCATGCCTTTCTAAAACTTTTGCCATTGCCTTTTCCAATTTCATTTAGCCATACTTAACCGAAATCAACACCCACTAGGATGTTTTTTCCCACCATTCAACTTGGAATATGTGTCCCATGACCTTGGTCTTATATTTTTTTTACATGGATTTTTGATCCTAGGGTTATTTACGAGTTATTTATATATATATATATATATATATATATATATATATATATATATATATATATATATATATATATATATATATATAATTTAGTTAACTTTTATGGTTTATAATTTAGTAAGTGTTTTGATGTTTATTATAAATTGATGTCTATTGACATTTATCGATCATTTAATTTATATGGTCGCATTAATAGATATATTTACCCAAACACTTTTTATATGTTATATGTGTTCCTCTTACCAAATAATATATTTATTTAAAACACTTTGTAATCAAGGTTTAAATTTGTCCTTCCTTATTATATTAAACTAGAGATAAAATATACTTATTATATCTATTATTCTTACCAAATGATACATTTATTTCAAACAATTTGTAAGTTAATAAGTGGAATTTACATTTATTCTTCATTGTATATATATAAAGTTGTGTGAGTCCTGATATGACTCCAGACTTAACCTTTCGCTTGAGAAAAAACAATGTAGGGGCATATATGCTGTCAAAATCACCTAGGGATTGCACTCGCCTTGGGCCACACTAGCTCTCAACACGACTTTATTTTTTCCCATGAATTTTCTAACTGGTGACCTTCACATGACGGAGTAATATAATTTATCTTAGGTATCATTTTTAAGATGAAGAAATTTTTTTCCCGGATCCAGGTGGCACACTGGCGGTCACATCCTCACAGTAGAGGAGTTAAATTTAGATATGAAGGCTACCAACAAGTGGCGTCCATGCGCCTGCAATACCCTCAATTCAAAATCTATGACAACACCTTTGAACCGTCTGACTCTCTCGCTCTGCATCCACCTTCCGATCTCTCGGTACTTCGATCTCACGCTCCATCCATTTAGCGTGCCTCCCCCTCAACCTAGACAAATTCATTAGTTTCATGACCCTGCCCTGTCTCATTCCATGCCACACTCTCTCTTGTTTGGATATGTCATTTTGTTGTCCCTTTCGAAATTTCCTTCAATCACCTCACCTTCACTCACTACATCCCTCAACCTATAAAAATGACCCGAGAGCATGGTATAACCCGACGAGGTGGTCGTGGTCGAGGGCGTCCCCCTTGAAATACTTCAATTAATGAAAATGCAAAGCTCTTTGACCCTGAAATTCCAACTCATATCTGTCGCATAATCGTTTCATTGGCAGCCAAGGAGAGGATACTCACAAGTGATGGACAATGGGCTATCAATTTTTTTTTGGTTCATCATTTGTGGACATAGGAGAAATCCAAAGAAGGGGTGAAGTGGAAGATGGTGGAAGACAACACTCAATTTAGAAGCATTCATCAATCTCTACCCCACCTATATAGATGTATTGGTATTTCCTTTCCACCTGTTCCCCTTTCACCTTCTCCCTCCAAAGATCAGGATGGCTATGATTCCCATTCCTTCTCTCCTCCATCTCATTCCCCTTCATAGTAGATGATATGCAACCCTAAATCCAAGAGGGCCAGCACATAAAGAAGGAACCAACTCAATAGGAATCGAACTCATATGGTTGCCTCATTGTGGAGGAGAAGTTGGAATATGAAGCAACTTTGGAAATAATCATTAAGGAAAAAGAGGTATCCTCAAGCTTCAAAGGAAAGCATGTTGTTTGGCCAAACAATTAGTGTTTTTATTTCCCTATCTCGTTACAATTATATGCACAACACTGATGTAGACAATCACATGCATTTTTGTGACTCTATTAACAAATGTTTTTTCAATAGTTTCCTGCACTTTGTATAGACTATGCATTATCAGACATATGCTTTCGCTAAGGGATCATCTGGTTTCCCCTTGGAGGGCATATGGTCCAAACTCTACTACTGCCAACATTACTATGTCCCTAAGTCTAGCAACAACCTCATGAGTATAACATATGTAAACTATTTTTGCTAATATAAAGTTCCTCACTTGCTTACTAAAAAAATAAGAAGAAACAAATTGGGGTTTTCTTTATATAAAAAATTTGGTTTCTTTGGAGACATCTAGATAAAATTGAAATGACACATATAAGATTAGCATGGCCCCTATGCAAGAATAACATGTACTAATTGAGAAGTGGTTCAAGTTACAAAGTTCAATTAGGTTTAACTCAAGTAGTTGTGAGGAATAATTGTTATCCTTCTGAACTAGATTCTATTCTTGCTAATGATATGTTGAAAAAGACTTGAGCATCTCTAAAATCCAGTTTATTATGGGCACCATCCTTAGAATGAGTGGAAGTGTCCGAGATTTTATAATATATTTATTCTATAAATTTCGTCAATTAGGCATTACTCAAGTGGTTAGGAAGAATGTCTACTATCTTTCCCACATAAATTTTATATAGATTGTTAAAAATATGTTGACTAAGTCTCGAGATTTTGCAAAATTTGGTTTACTCTAGGTATCACCCTTGGAACGAGGAGAAGTTCCTAGGTGTTTACTGGGATATATATATTCTAAAAATTAACATTGTCAATTAAATCTAGCTTGGGTGATTGGTATAAATGATTTTTATCCTTGCCACCTAGGTCCTACTCTTGCTTGTGACATGTTTACAAGAATTTTAGCTTCTAAAGTATTTGATTTACCCTAGGTAATGAGGGGCAGTGCTTGATATTTCCTCACATATTCTAGAATTTTTAAGCTTAAACAGTTATCTCTAGTTGTTGAACACTATGGATTACAAGAAAGAGGGCTCGTATTTAAGTCCCTATGATAGCTACCTCTGTGAGATATTGTGAGCCTCACTCAATGCCATTGTTAAATTAGGTTCCAAAAATTACACTGGTTATTTTATACAAAATATCATATTTGGAACGAAGAAAACTACTTGAAATTTTCCTAAAAAATATTTTGAAAGAAAAAAACAACACATATTAACTCGATACCCACTTCCAAATTATTAAATTATTATTCTTAAAATCTAAAATAACAATTACTGATAAATATACTTAAAAACTCAATTACAAATGGAATATATACCCCAAAAAAATCCTTATTACAAAATCTATATGAAAACTACATAAACACCATGTTAATATTTTTGTGAAATGAATATTAAACTCAAGACAAGAACACATCTAATTTCATTATCGACGTAATGTGTATTTCTTATATCCCTTTAATATCAACATAAAACATCCAATATTTCATGAATAAGCACATTAATTTAGTATTATTAGGGTTAACTTAGGTGTTGTTGTTGGTTTTTTTTTGGAATTAATACTTTATATTAGTCAGAAAGTTGTTTTGCATAGATATCAAATTTGATAATAGAGGGTACACAATGCCTCATCATACTTCCACTAGAGCCCAGAAACACAAAAGACTCTCATGAACATGGTACATATAGATCAAGGCCAGAGATAACCTACCTATTTTCCCAAACCTTCTAGTCACAAATACAGACAATATTTCCCACAGAGGGTCATCATCTACAACTAACAAAAATATAACTTCCTCCCCAAAAAAATCATATAAGATATGACAAATACATCGCAACTAGAGCACTAATAGACAATTAGAGACTGGAGAGGTTCTATTGTCCCTAATGAAACTAAAAATATAACCAAAAGACATGGCAAGAAATCAACGAAGCAAACCCAAAACCACCATAGCCATTCACAGAACACATAGATGTTGCGTCCAACCATTTTCAGATAATAAATTTTATAAAGGAAATAAATTGAATCCAAATAAAATGTTCTAGAGCCATTAGATAGAATGCACAACTGTGGCCAACATATGTCATTGTAATCTAAAGACCAAAGGGATAACAAGAAACTTGCATAAGGCAAAGCTAGAAGCATAAGGAAATCGCCAAAATGCGTCACCCACCATCCATGCTCACTGGTCATTTTTGGAAGATGAGATATTTGTTGGAACTCTCGCACTGGAGCCAAGAGAATCCATCAGGTACCCACCATCTGAGTCACGAGAAATATGGCTCTCCACATGCACCAAACGAGAGTCAATCCTATCCATGCAGAACCTCTGATTCCTGAGCATCCTCTTGACATCCTCTAGAGAAGAAAAGATACTATATTTATCCACTCATTTGTCCCTTAATACCAGGCCCAACAAGGTCTTCATTTGCTAAAGAATAGCCACCAAGTTTAAATATTGTTTCCTCCTACCTATGGTGTGCCCAGGGTCATGAACCCAAGCTAACATGTCTTAGTAAAAGCTCAAAATTTGAAAGGGAATGCATTTCCTCCCCTATGTTGGACTTGATCTCGTGGATTTCCTTACGGGTATCAGGGGAAACTACGATAAAATATGTGGTAGTCAAGTCATGGATAAAGAGTCTTGCCCCTCATTTCCTAGGCTGAGCCCTTCCACCTCCACCCCTTCTACTCCTCATTCTTTGTCTAGGTGATGTTGCGACATATCGAGGAGGATATTTGATATCACTATAAAGATTGCCTCTATTTGCAAAAGAAAAAATTAATAACTTGACCCATTCTCTGCAATACCAGGGAACCAACATACAAACTTGTCACAATAACATTAGAAAAAATAAAGCCTTAAACAAAGACCCACTAGAAAGGAAAAACTATAAGTCTGCTTCGACCAAGGTCACTTCACCCTTGACCATTCAACAAGAATGTATCAACATCAGGACCAAAATAATTCAACACCCAGGGGAGCGCAACCAACACCAAGTTCCCAAAACCAAAACTTGAATTTCCATGAAAATAAACCAATATAGGTGGACCCTTGCAAATCCTTCCAATTACGACATGCAAACCCCACCTTAAATCGAAAAAAAAATGACCCCAAAAACCCCTAATGCCAAACTAAACAAGCATTCCCAACGATATCTTCAGACCAAAGAAGAAGATTCATACGCAAAAAATTGGACTCAAAACCCTTGTGACTAAACCCTTTAGAACAAATACACAAGGGAACTAAGAGAAGCACATATGAGACATGAGAGAGTGTGCTATGTTTAAAATTTGATGACCCGAACAAGACCTACAGAGCGGATACTTCCACCAGCCATGAACAAGACCAGGCTTTGTAGACACCCCAAAAAATCACACCACATATACACTTAACAACATGAATTATTTTCCAACCATAAAAAATATCCACTACCCACAACACAAGGACCCTCACAAATGAACGATTCCAGGAGGTCAAGGGCCTTACCTCGACACCTTTCTACTCACTAAAAATGATATTATCGTCAACTGAAACTCATAATTAAACCATCAACCAACTGTTTCATTGCATGCTCATTCATGTGAGGCATCAGCCACATCCTCCCTCATTAATGTTTGTTTTTCTGATGATTATTTTGGTTCATTTTGATTGAAATCTGGTAGAGAATTTTTGGAATCTTAAGTTTCAATGATGTAATATACATAAATCAAGTGTCTCAGGTGTTTTATAGGGTGTTTAATCTACTTATACTCTCAAAAATACATTTTAAACAATTTAAGTTGTCTTGGTCTAACTAGACTGCTTTTTTGCCCTGAAAGTCATGGAAATTCTAGTAAAAATTTGAGAAAATTCGGCAGGGATTTTTGTAAATCCAGGTTATAGATATCAAAATTCAATATTTTGGGTTCCCTAGAGGTTTTTGATGGTGATGAATCCATTTCCACCATCAAAAACATGATTTAAACACTACTACTGCAATATTTCTTAAATTTTCTTTGCCCGGATTCTGGTCACTTTTGGTCGTTCAAGAAATTCCTCCACCTCCGTAGACAACTCCATTTAAGTTCATAATCTTACCAAAAAAGGTATCACCATATTTTGATAAGAAATTTAAAAACATCTAATGTTTAGACTACTCTATTTTATTTATGAACCTATTCTCTACTGAGAATTAGTGACAATTAACACAAAAGGATAATAATTCATTCCTCTTAACTTTGTTTGTGGCTACATTGTGAATATACTGTATGATTTTATCAAGAATGATACTATTTTTTTTTCTATACTCAATTAGAAGCCAAAGTTCAAAGTTCATTCATAATACCATATAAATTAGCATGTTTCACAACATCACACAAATTATATTCTTATCAAGGATGTGGTTGTATTAAATGAGGGAATTATGCCAACATGGATAGAGATATTAGTTTGCAACAACTCTCGAGGGTTTTCATTGATTCCTTTCACGTAAGGAAAGGATGACATAATATGTTTAATAAAAAATATATAATATTAGTGTAATTGAACGAAAATAAATAATAGTCATTGGAAATAAATAAAGTGTTTTTATTTATTTTGAACCAAGTGAAGTAAAATATACTTATTTATTGAAATCGTTCATTTCCTTTGTGCAAAGGATATCTCTCTCTCTCTCTCTCTCTCTCTCTATATATATATATATATATATATATATATATATATATATATATATATATATATATATATATATATATATATATATATATATATATATATAATTTCTAAACAAAATATTATCTGAAAAGTTGAAGGGTTTAGATTAGTTGGTCACTAGGGAAACTCGACCATATAAACAATTTTACCTGTTTGAGAGTGGCAAAGAAAAAAACCTAACCAGAGATTCAAAATACATACACTAATAGTCAGGCCATTAAGGCCATGAGAGAAAGACAAAGAAATAGGAAATTGATAAACCAATAACATAATAAATGTGAGTAGACTAGGAAGAGGGGTATGAATCTATTTCTACAACTTGGATTAGCTCCTTATTACTGTCAAGTGAGCATCCAGTAGTAAGGAGGATGCCAAGGTGATTCTTGATGCAATTTAGTTAATGGTTCAGGTCCTTCATGTGTTGATGCAGATTTTCCATGTAGAGTAACATGTCCTCTATGTTTTCATGTTGATCTAGTAAAATTTTCCCAAGTAAGAACTTCATATGTCAATACAGGTCCATCATGTGCATGTATTTGTTGAAACAACCACACGTGTACCCTGTATCAGGAACCCAATCAACCAAATTTACCTTTGTATCCAAAAGAAGATGTTGTTGGTTTGTTGCTTTCAATTTATCATGAGTTCTTCTTTGATAGGAGGTAGGGTGAGTTCTCAAAAGAAAGTCGTTGAGTCTTCAACTATAATATTTTTTTGTGTGGTTCCTTGATTCACATGCTCTTGATAGTTTGAAACACCTATGAAAACATGAGCTCTTTTGTGGGGCATGGTGGGGAAAAAAAGACCAAATAACAAGGAGGGGGTTGTCAAAAACATGACAAAAGTGGACAAGAGTGGAAGAAATTCGAAGAAAGCTAAACCAAATCCATGTTGCACACAAAGGGAGGAAATAAAACAAGGATGAAACTGACAGGTAATGAGTTTGAAAAGGAGAGGTCTAGAGATAAGGAGCACCGACAATATTGGATAGCCAGGAGATTATGGGGATCCAAAAAAAGAGCAAGGTCTCAATGGTTTACTAAGGGGAAGTGAAATCCCAATCACAACCACAAGATAAAATTAGGATAAGAACATCGTCATAAAGGAGAGTAGGAAAAATAGAGTGGGAGAGGGAGTGACTTGCCATTAAAAGTGACTGCCAAACTATCAAGGTAGTTTCTCCTAACAACAATATGTGTTAGTCTATAGAGAATTGTTTAATGGCCACTGCTATAAAATGAACTAAATTTCCAATTGGAGTTGAGGAAGGAAAGTGTTGGTGTTGTGGAGAAAATATCACTAAAAAGTTGGTGCTCCTTCCCTTGAGTTTCTCCACGGAAGCTCAAAGAGTCTGAACACTACATACATTGCACTGAGGAAAGGGTGAAATTGCACTAACCAATGAAACCAGGGCTCCTTCACTTAGAAAAAAATTGTGTTTCTGGAGCCCTAGAATTAACAAATTGAATCTCCCCACCTTAATGAATAGATTTATGGCCAAGAATTCCTCTGGATTAGTGCAACATGTTGTGAGGGCCTATACATTGAGTACCATCCTTGTTGAAAACATTTTTTTCTCATTCACACAAGGTTAGGAGGTAGGTGATCAGAGTTGAAGTTTATGACAAAGGAAGTGTATTTGAAAGAGGTATGGAGAGACAAGGTGGTGCACCATTTTCAAAATTTTGGATAATTGACGAGGAATGTTCCCCATGCCCAAGTCAATATGCATAGTAAAACATTTAAGGTGGCGTGTTGCCACGTCTCCCAGTAGTATGCCCAAGTGGGACAATGGAAACCTTCCCCGTACCTTTTATCATGCTAAACACCCAATATGGGGACTAATAATCCATCTGCAGAAGTTTCCAACATTATTTTTTGAGAGGAGAGTTAGCCAGATGGTACCAAGAGGAATATTTGTTAGATGAAGTTTCTAGGAAACCATAGTTTGCAAGTTTTTATGCAATCTTGATTCCCAGATATCCAGATGTTGTTGGGGATGATGACATGGATGTTGAGGAGTTCAGAGAAAATTAAATGAAGTAAGCCTTCCAACCTCCAAATTTGTGATACTTTTTACAAAAGAGTTCCATTTTGAAGTTTTTGTGGCACGTTGATGACTATTTGTGATTATCCATCCATAATTAGTTTGGAGAAAACTTGTTTTTGTACTTTTTTCCACTCCTTCAATGAGTGTTAGTTCCACTGCATTATTGTTGGTGATTCCAAGTGTGCTAGAGTATATGAATAGAGGAGAGTGGTTGTTACCTTTGAAGACACCCCCATAACTGGCTAGACTAGGATTTCCTTTTGAAGACTCGTCGAAATTGAGTTTAAGAAAGGAGAAAGGCAGAAGATACCAAGAGGTAGGGATAGTATGGGGATAAAGGAAAACAAAGGAAGGGGGGGGGGGGGGGGGCTAGAGGAAAGTTCCAAAAACCAAGGATCTTAGCTTCATGACCATTCTCCTTCCAATATTGGGAGTTAAGGGATGAGAAATAATAAATTCGTTGATGTTCAACTAGATGCTATAAAGAGAATTTAGAGGGAGAGAATTATTTTTGAAGATGTGTTGATTATGTTATTTCCATATTTCCCATAACATGGAGCTGAGGTAGATGATCCAAACACAATTAAGAATGGGATTTGAGAAATATTGGTTCCTCTAGTTTTCAATGGTCTTAGGTATGCTAAGTGGATCTTGATTAGTGTAATTAAGAAGTGATTCCAAATATACCAAAGGTTGTTGGAGTAGGTGCAACTATTAAATAGGTTCTCAAGATTTTCAGAGTTAAGAAGACAAAGGGGAAAACAATAAGGTCTAAGGTGATTGCGATTTTGAATATTGTCCCATGTGAAGGTCTTATTTTGAACCAGAAGCCATGACAAGAAGGATATTTTTGGCCATAAATTTTGTTTCCAAATGTTGTTCCATATGGGAGTTCTCGGTATATCTTGATGTCCTGCTTCCATATTGTAGGCTTATAGTATAATGAAAGGAACCTTTTGGACTATAACCCCACTGGAGTTTATCTGACTAAGAGGAGATAAGAATGAGCCTTTATTGGGGGTTTTTTGAAACCTATTTAATGATTCCTCCTCTAGCGTGGGGTGCCTTTCTTCTAATGGGAGCCATTGCCTCCATGGATTATTTAGGTCTGAGCCTTTCTAGAATTCATGTACCTTTATGAGACCTCAAGCTATAATTTGTAGGTGGAGGTTATCTAAGTTTTCCTGAGTTTGAATTGTGGGGATCTATTACCATGAATATTCCCTACACAAAGTGGAGCGTCCATCCCTGTCTTCCTGGAAACAATGTTGTTGAATCAGGTGCATGCCATTTTTTGCTACAATCCAAATGGATGAGCCACTGTGGAGAAAATGCATTCAAATAAGGTGTTGAGGAGGGGTATGATTGGCATATTTCTAAATCCAAAGATTTTTCCATAAATCTGATCCACCTGGATCCACCATTACCATGTTTTAGCTCCAAGGACTCTTGCTATGGTGTTGGGATCCTACAATCCTAGCCTACCCTTTAGTTTTGGTAAACAAAGTTTGTCCCATGCAACTAGGGACCATTTTTTCTCCAAATTTTCTCTCCTCCAAAGAAAAGAGTGTTAGATTTGGTAAATTTTGTCTAAAATGGATGTAGGAGCCATGATGGCAGCGCATAGACAGATGGGGAGGGCTTAGAGGAAAAATTTAAGGAGGATGATGCATTCAAATACATTGAGGGAGCATAATTCCCAACTTGCCAATTTATTTTTGAGCTTGGTTAAAAATTATTCCCATAAGCTCCATCTGAGGGAATTGTCAACAAGTGGGGCATCAAATTACTTCGATGGTAATTTTCTTATTTGGAATCTAAGTATTCTTGCTATGTGTCTTTGGATAGAAAGAGGAGTGTTGAAAAAAAATACTTGAGATTTATTTTTTTTGATCTCCACACCTGAAGCTTGAGAGAATTGGTCTAAAAATTGCAAGAAGCTCTTTTCATCTTGTATCATAGGGATTCCCGCGCCCATGGTATCATCTACAAATTTTTGATGCATTAGTGCGTGAAGAGGAAGGGTGAACGAGGATCTCCTTAATAGATGTGTCGAGATGTTGGGAATGGAATGGTGGGAGAACCATTTATGAGGATGGATAATAATGAAATTGATAACTGTATTTTAATCTGTTCCAACCAATCCTAGTCAAAACGAAAGGCCATGAGAATGCTAAATAGGTAATGCTAGTTGAGCTTACAAAAATCTTTAGAGAGATCCAACTTGAGTAGCATGCCAATTTCAGGGATTGGATGGCTTCGTGTGCCACCATGATACCATTTAGTATTTGATGCCCAATGCAAGTGCATAGAAGGGGCAAAAAGTTCGAGAAAGATTGAACCGAGGCTTACCAATTTGATGGGATGTCACATGATGATGTGGATATATTTCAAAATTTTTGATAGATATTTGCATTAGGATGTGAGAAGAAATATTCCTTATGTAAATTTAATTAATGTAGGTTCAATTTCCCATATTTGTGAGAAGGGGAAATGAACCATCACGTGTGACTCTTGGTTACCCATGTTAGTTTTATTTATAAAGAAATGATGGTTGAGAAAAGAGTAGGCATATGTGTATAGAAGAGGAAGAAGTGCAGTAGTAGATAGGAGAAGCTCTTACGCTAGGAGGAGAGGCACGGGATGAGAGGTTTGGGCTGCACATGCCCACATTGTAAAATATGGCTAGCTTAATATATGAAAAATTTTATTAATGAGAAATTTTATTTATGTTCCTTTGTGTGTGTTTTTTCCTCTCTTTATTTATTATTAATGAAGTTGTTAATATGCACTTGTCAATCATGTGGAATGTGTCATGGCTACAATATTGTGTGTCAAATCGATGTTGTGGTGTAAATGTAGTTATGGCCGAACTTACATGTATTCACTTATGCATAGGGGTCATATATTGAATGATATATATGTGTTGTGACTGTGTTGAAATTAGACCATCTGCTATATTTATATGTGTATTGAGTTCTGTAAATTGTGGAGGCTACAAATGCGTTGAATGACTACACACGAGATGACCCTTTCAATAGTGCATGTGCTCTTGTTGGAGTAGGGTCCCTTAGGACCGCATTAGATTAAATAATATTATTTTTTTAGTTTTGAGTTGTGCACGCTAAGAAATGCAAAGTCGAGGGGCTTTGGGGTGAGTCAAAGCCCCTTCAAGAGTTGTAATGGGTCAAAGGGAAAATCTAGGAGTCTCAAACCACGGTTTGAGGACCCTAGTATAAGCGCAGGCTAAGGTATAAGTAGAAGTCTAGATCAAGTCAGATAATTTAAGTTTGTAATGGATGTAATGAATGTATGTTGATCTGAAGTTAGTCTGTGTTAAGCGTCTGTGTCCGAAAAGGGTCTTGCTGGCTATGTGCGCGGAGACATTAGTCTGACTGTGTGCGGACCCCGCTAGCTCTGTGTGTGGGTAGATCTGAAGGATTGTAAGGGTTTTTTTTGTGAAAAATTGATGAATAAAGATACGTTTGGTGAACCTGAGTATCAAATGCATATGTGACTTGCTTTATGATATGTTTTTTGTATGTTTTCTGTTTCCTGCATATGAGTCCTGTTAAATTGTGATTGGATCGTTTGCATACCTATTTTTATTGTTAATGAATAATATTTGCATAGATCTATTGTTGTAACCTCTGAATATTACATTATTTGAACAATTAAAGGATTTCGGATATACTGTCCATGCGCGCGCGTAGGGTAACCTGTGTTAATTAACTTAGGGTTTCTAGTTAGGGTTTTCGGTGCACAAGTCAGACTATGTAGTAAAACATATTTGAAGATGCCCACTTCATTTAATTCCCTCTCAGGGTGTGGAAACCTGGTTCCAGCACCCCCCCATACTGCTTCAAGTGAGACTTTGGCCTGCGCAAGCAGGTCAATTGCTGAAAGGGCCAATAGTAAGAGGGTTTTGTTGGTTAGGCGCTAACTCTGAACCTGGGTCAAGACCCCTCAAGCCAACAACTCCTTGAGGAGAGTATACGCTTACTCGATGAGATGATGAATTTCTGGTGAATGATGGTTGAACTCGATGTTGAAGACTGTCCACTCTATTTGAGGATTGTGGATTGTGTTGCCTATGGAGGTTTTTGCAGCGTACATATGGAAGCATGGTCTATGTATGTTGTTGGTTGATATCCCTTGGAGCGTTGACCATTTTTTGATTAAGTTTCCTGCTGTCAAATGAGAAAAGTCTTTGTGTACTTGAATAACTAGAGAAACAGAGTACCCTTGTTAGAGTGCAGTCACGTTCTTTTGTTTTGTGTTTCAAAACCATGAGGATTGTTACCTATGTGTGCTTGTTCCTGTGTGTTGGAGTAGAGACTATGTAGAACACCAATGAATGAAGTGTTGTTATAGGGGATTCGATTACCCCATTTGGGAATGATGTCAAATCCTTCTTTGGACTGATTTTTGGTTGACCAATTCATGATGGTAATGAAGACGTAATGGAGAATGGTGTGTGGAGTTGTTGGTAGCATTGAAGAGTGATTCAAGACTGTGGATAATAAACCTTGTAGAGGGTCGATTCAATTCATCTTCTTGGAAGTCAAAAATACACTTTTTTGAAAGCACTACGAAAAATATTTCATAGTGCGTACATCAAGACAACTTTTGGGTTGTGTATGAGGTTTTGAGAGCCCTTTTCAACCTGTTGGTCGTGACTTGATGAGTTGAAGCCCATGTGAGTTGGGTGAGGTGTGAAAAGGGATTGGAAGGCATGAGAGAGAGATATCATAACATTTGTGAAGGAAATCTCCAATCTGAATTTGATTGTGCATTTTCAATAAAATTTGTGAAGTTCCAGAATTTGGATGAAAATAGAGCTATAATATTTGTGTGGAGTATCCTAGGGTATTGGGAGATGGTTGGAGAAATCTGACATGTCCCCATCAAGTGGTATCAGAGATGGAATAATATCTTTAGTTTGAGAGCACATAGTGAAAGATAATTTGATGTATTTTTGGGTAAGATTATGTAACAGGTGATGCGGTTCCACGCAGCATATACCCACATTGTGCATATAAAATGCATGTCTTAACCTTAATTCCAGGATAAAACACCCTCCTTATGCTAAAACTCCTTAAGCGGAACTATATCTCTTTTATCCAACCTATGGTTATAAACCCATATACTTATCCGCTTAATTAAAAAATTTAATTATACTTCCAACTATGGTTAAACAATATGTCGACATGTATATAATCTCCACTTAAATGAAATACTTACCTAGGTTTGTAACCTTGGTTACAAAACCAAATGCTGACGTAATATTATATCCGGGCCCACATCTATTAACCATGCACTTTCTTACCTTCAATTATATGCATTAATGATTATGACGGTTGTCAATACATCCGTCAGATCCTACAACCTTCGCATCAAAACATGCGTGAAGATTAGAGTTTTGAAGCTGTGCAAAATGGGTTGTTTTTAATTGCGACGTGTCACCACCTTACCACTATCACACGTCCTCAATATTTATAGCTTACTAGTTCCACTTCACGCAAATACTATTTGTTGTTTTGTGAAACCTTCTTCATAGTTCCATTGCGCCATTGACTCACAATTCCACGTTCAACTCTTCAACGCAGCTCCTCCGCACACTTGGTGAAACACTCAAGCAATCCATCGATTTTCATCTCCTTGTGTCAATGATCTATGCTTGTTTCAATATTGATTTACATTCTCATAATTTCCCATGATTTCCAGGACGTGCAAATGCAGCACGCCTAAAAGGAAAAAGCATGGAGACAGAGGGTTTAAACATGAGCTAAAACCGTTTGGCCTGAGAACTAGCCGAGAATGTTCATCATGGTAGAAATAATTCACCTTAATGCTTTTATGAATCTATACACAGTGTACGCAATTCCACACAGAATTCGAATTATAAATGTTCAATCTCTTAAAACCATGTAGACATATAATTTATGAAAATTGCAGCTTGAAAACACAATGACATAAATTCGTGTTAATAACCACAGATTTCAGTTGTTTTCGAATAACAAAACTTGTATAAACCAGCTCATTCTCTCGGCACTTGATGTTATATACCCTCTGACCTTCCTCTGTGTTTATCACCTACACACTTTGCAACACTAATTAACATCTTAAAATGCAATAATTTACCAGTGTATATGATCCACCGTGTTTTCTCTTCATTAAACCGATATCACAGTGTTGTCGTATCAGTCGAAGCGTAATTGAAGTCACAATCTCTATTTACAAAAAATGATGGAATGTTTTTCCATTTAATTTGGATTACCCAGAACTTTGTATGAACCAGATCACTCCCTCAATGCTATCTTCTTGTTTGATTTGCCCAATTTCACCTGCATACATATATTATGCAGAAATACTCTGATATATACATTATTTATAATTTACCATACAGTACACACCACATAAACTCAGAAAATGAGTTCTCTATATTAATCAACTGATTTTACAAAAAGAATTCCATTCTGGCCTGATCTTCTCTATCAGTGGCCTCTTCAGCTAAATTGCCCGTAGGATTACAAAAACAAACCTTATCTGTCTAAAAACCTGAATCTCTCTCTCTCTTTTATGCCTTGAGGCTTATAATTTTATACAAAAGGTTCTGAAACCAATTCTGGTTTTAGATTCTCTATCTTCTCAACAAAATCCTAAATATCCTCTAAGTCCTCTTTTGACTCAACTAATCCCTAAGGATCCTCTCTCATCCACAAAATCATGAAACCAATTCCTAATTTAGGATTTACAATTAATTCTCAAATCTCTCATTCCCTATGGAATCTCAACTATCCCAATTCTCTCATGTTCTCCAACATTCGGGAACATTTACAAAATTCCTCTCAATAATTAATTAATCCTATTCTAAATGTCTCACTTAATTCACTCAAGATATTAAATTAATACATAGGAAACCAACTTCCTTGAAAACACAAGACCCCTAAGTCTATTAAAATACAAAGTAATTTCTGAGCCTAATGCTCCTGCATCAGACTCCCAAGGTTAAAAATAATCATGATCTCTCAATCACGTGCTTTTAATATTTGTCTTCTTGGATCCCATATTTTGTTCTGTAATTTGTCTTTTGTTGCTGCTTTTGATTGTTGATTTTCTCCAGGTCTCCACACTATATGTGTCTTTGCTCCACTAGCTATGCTTTTATAGTCTGCTACTGTCTTCCTCTTGCTGCTGCTTCTTTGTTTACCTGCTGTTGTCTTCCTCTGAGACAGTTTCAGCATTATCCTTCTTATCAATTCAATTTATTTTTCTAATATATCTTATGACTGCTGATTACTTTCACCTCTTGATTGGTGAACTTTTATTCTTACTGCTGCCCTTTCATCCTTACCCTCTTGTTTACTTTTGTCTTGCACCTTTTTAATTTCTGTTACATTGTATTCCAAGACAATCTTTTGCTTCTGTTTACTGCAATGATAACTTCTTCTTGATTGTCACTTATGACAATTTCTCTGTCTTCTTTCTTCAGAAATTTCTTGGACTGATACATAGTCTGCCGTTTACTACTATCTCCTTCCCTTTTCTTTAGTTTGTTGTTGTTGTCTTCTAACTCTTGCATCTTCACATTCTGCATTTCTTCAAGCCCTTTTGTTTCCCAATATTGAAATTGAGATTTCTCTTCCTGTATTGAATCCTGGTTCTTCAACATAATTTCCAGCAATCTAATATCTTTGTTCCATGGATTAAATACTTCCATAGATTCTTCTTCTTCCTTTTTTACTTGATTTCTCATCTGTGTCAAAGTTTCTCCAACATAGTGAATTATTTCTTCTGCAATCTCACTGTCATATTCTGAGTTTTCCAGCAAATATTCCATCAATTTATTTTCTTTTTGAAATTTCATAAGTACTTCATCCTCACTTATAATCTCTGCATTTATTCACAAATTGTCAGTTTGCAAATTACAAATTTCAACAGTCTCAACTGTTGCTTCACATATCAGCTCTTCAAACTGAATCTTGTTTCCTTCTTCCACAAGAAATTTTTCCTATGTTATAACAGCTTCACATGCATTACTAAGTTCTTTATGCTGCAATAAATCACTGCTTTTCTCATTCAAGAGAAATTATTCATCATTACTCTCTGCTTCAGAGTATTTATCTTCAGAAAATACTCTTCCCTACTTTCATCAATTTTTATGACAGTTTTAAAAGATTGTTCATCATCTGCAAAACCTGTAATCACATCAAAATCATTAGTTACAAAAATACAAGTCTTTACATCCTCCCACTGATATGAACTTGCCCAACAGTTCAGGAAATCATCAATAATTCCTTTTTCAGCAAGGTAAACTTCTTGTTGTCTTGAATTCTCACTATAATTCATAATATCTTTCACATATCTCCAATCTTCATCTTCACCCAAAATTTCACCCTGTTTTGGTCTACAAATGGAAACTTCCATTTCTGACTCTGCTTCTCTGAGCTTTTCTACCAACCACTTCATTTGTCTCTGTCCTAGCCTTCTCTATAACTTATACCACTTCACTATCTTTTTCCTCAAGACCCAACCTTGTATTTGGTTTTCTTCTATCAAAATCTTTAATTTATTAAATTGTTCTCTTATCTTAGCAATCTCTTTGTCATGCTCCTATTGACTCATTTGTTTCCTGCACATTTCTTTAACACCCTTCTTCTTCATCTTGTAGATTTCTTCTGAACCTTGTATATGACTTTCCATAGTCATATTTTCTTTTGTGTGAGCTTCTACACCTACAACTAATCAACCTCCTACTGAGTTGATATTCTCACCAAGCTTCTCCTCTGCCTGGTCTTCAAGTTCTCTCCTTCTCAGAACTTGTACTGAGCAATCTTGCTCTCTTCTCTAGTTGCTACCCTCACTTCATTTAAAAACATCATTGTCCCTGTCTATTCCAAGCCTTAGCTGGAATAAGGTCCTACTACAATTTCTAAGAACTTTCAAAATTTCTTCTTGCAGTTTCACTACTGCAATCTTATACCAACTTTCCACTCCTTTTATCTCTTGTGGTCTTGTTCAAAACCCCTGCTATGACTATTAGTAATAATCTTCTTCTTTCAATCTCTATGAATTCATCAATCACTCTCTCACTATGAGCTGTTTTAAGCCTCTGCAACAGTAAGTCCTTCCTGCCGCCACTGACCTCACCAAGAGTTTATCTAGACTTGGACTTTTGACAAGTATGGTTCTCTATCTCTGGAACCTCCTTTTGAGAATTTCTCTCTGCTCCTTCTAGACTTTAATTCTTCTGCACTTTTGAGAACACAATTTTCCTTTTTATCCAAACTCTATTGGAATTATTCAAGGTTCTGCCACATTCTTCTTTCACTTAGAAACCCTTACTGGCTTCCTTCATCACTACTCTTAAGGTTGTGATATTTTTTCCTTGAGATTCTCTTCAACTGTCTGTAACTTGAATTCTGCAGACATAATCTTTAAATAAGATTAAAAATAACACATAACCCCTCAGCTTCAATATATCTGTGTGATCTTGTTTCACCACTCATTTACACTTTGAATGGACTGTTCTCTAATTCCTTACAAATTCTTCCAATATTTTGTTACACTGCATGTTGTCTGTCAGATTTAAATCTAATCTCCTTTTCCTTTCTGCCATCACCATTGTACCTATATACACATCTTTCAAAACATAACTTTGTAAATTTTCAAAGAACATTTTTTTTTTAACCCAGATTCTGCAGATCTGAATTTCCTTTTAATTTTAGACTATCATGCTTTCACTGCATACCTTTTCCAATCTACAATTGTTGCCAATCAGATTTAAAATCTGATCTCCCCTTACTTCCTTCATCACACATGCATTCTGTACAATTCTAATTTAATTAAAAAAAAAACTTTAACCTTCAAAAGAGCTTTTACCAGCCCTGATACCACATGATGCAGTTCCACGCCACATATACCCACATTGTGCATATAAAATGCATGTCTTAACCTTAATTCTAGGATAACACACCCTCCTTATGCTAAAACTCCTTAAGCGGAGCTCTATCTCTTTTATCCAACCTATGGTTATAAACCCATATACTAATCCGCTTAATTAAAACATTAAATTATACTTCCAACTATGGTTAAACAATATGTCGACATGTATATAGTCTCCACTTAAATGAAATACTTACCTAGGTTTGTAACCTTGGTTACAAAACTAAATGCTGACATAATATTATATCTGGGCCCACAACTATTAACCATGCACTTTCTTACCTTCAATTATATGCATTAATGATTCCAACGGCTGTCAATACACCTGTTAGATCCTACAGCCTTCGCATCACAATATGCGTGAAGATTAGAGTTTTGAAGCTGTGCGAAATGGGTGGTTTTTAATTGCGACGTGTCACCACCTGACCACTATCGCACGTCCTCAATATTTACAACTTACTAGTTCCACTTCACATGAATACTATTTGTTGTTTTGTGAAACCGTCTTCGATGTTCCATTGCGCCATTGACTCACAATTCCACGTTCAACTCTTCAACGTAGCTCCTCCGCACACTTGGTGAAACGCTCAAGCAATCCATCGATTGTTATCTTCTTGTGTCCATGATCTATGCTTGTTTCAATCTTGATTTACATTATCATAATTTCCCATGATTTCCAGAACATGCAAATGCAGCACGCCTAAAAGGCCAAAGCATGGAGACAGAGGGTTTAAGCTCGAGTTAAAACCGTCTGGCTTGAGAACTGGCTGAGAATGTTCATCGTGGCAGAAATCGTTCACCTTAACGCTTTTATGAATCTATACACAGTGTACACAATTCCACACAGAATTCGAATTATAAATGTTCGATCTCTTAAAACCATGTAGACACATAATTTATGAAAACTGCAGCTTGAAAACACAATGATAGGGATTCCTGTTAATAACCACAGATTTCAGTTGTTTTCGAATAACAAAACTTGTATAAACCAACTCATTCTCTCAACACTTGATGTTATATACCCTCTGAGCTTCCATTTTTTTGTCACCTGCACACTTTGCAACGCTAATTAACATCTTAAAATGAAATTTTGACCAACATATATGATCCACCGTGCTTTCTCTTCATTAAACCGATACCACAGTGCTGTCGTATCAGTCGAAGCGTAATTGAAGTCACAATCTCTATTTACAACAATTGATGGAATGTTTTTCCATTTAATTTGGATTACCCAGAACTTTGTATGAACCAGATCACTCCCTCAATGCTATCTTCTTTTTTATTTTCCCAATTTCACCTGCATACATATATTATGCAGAAACACTCTGATATATGCATGATTTATAATTTACCATACAGTACACACCACATAAACTTAGAAAATGAGTTCTCTATATTAATCAACTGATTTTACAAAAAAGAATTACATTCTGGGCTAATCTTCTCTATCAGTGGCCTCTTCATCTAAATTGCCCGTAGGCTTACAACAACAAACCCTATCTGTCTAAAAACCTGAATCTCTCTCTCTTTTTTATGCCTTGAGGCTTATAATTTTATACAAAAGGTTCTGAAACCAATTCTGGTTTCATATTCTCTATCTTCTCAACAAAATCCTGAATATCCTCTAAGTCCTCTTTTGACTCAACTAATCCCTAAGGATCCTCTCTCATCCACAAAATCATGAAACCAATTCCTAATTTAGGATTTACAATTAATTCTCAAATCTCTCATTCCCAATGGAATCTCAACTATCCTAATTCTCTCATATTCTCCAACGTCATTCGGGAACATTTACAAAATTCCTCTCAATAATTAATTAATTCCTATTCTAAATGTCTCACTTAATTCACTCAAGATATTAAAATTAATACATAGTAAACCAACTTCCTTGAAAACACAAGACCCCTAAGTCTATTAAAATACAAAGAAATTTCTGAGCTTAATGCTCCTACATCAACAGGAAATTAGGAAGTGATGCAAGGATAGGAAAATTTATATTTTTTTTCTTGAAAAAGATTGTGCAGGTATAGTTGATGCAAGCTATCAAGGAGTTAATGATGTGAAACGAGAAATAATCTCACTTGAAGAGGCTTCAATGAAAGAAGCATAAGGGACCTTGGAAGAGGTAATGTAGAATTATAGAAAACTTGACATGAAAAAAAAAGGGGTTGAAGAGAAAGAGAACCTTACAGTAGTAAGTGAGTTGATTGCAGGGAAGAGAGATTCTCTTGGTTGGGGAGGACTTGGTTCAACAAGATTGTGGAAGATGATGTCTTATGACAAATCTTATAAAATTTAATGTGATGTTTTGTTAATTAAAAGAATTGTGTCCGTAGGACTAAATTGGTAACAGCTGCCATAACAAGTAAGTTATGTCAAAGAAGGTGGAGTAGGAAATATCTTAGGTGAAAAATGGTGACAGGACCCAATAGAAAAACTAAGAAGAGTGGGTGGTTGAAGATGCAACAATTGATAGCTTTGAAAGTGGAGGAGAAAGAGTGCTCAAGAAGAGCTTCTACTGTAGAGAACCTAGATAAGAGAAGATACCAAGAGGATGACTCGGTATGGGTGACAAGTAACATACTTTTAGAGAGAAAAAATGGCTAGTTTCAGCTCATTAGCAGACAATGAGAGTCGCGAGAGATAAAGATTAAGATGAATGTTGTTAATCATAACAGGGGTTCAAAGGAAGCCACAAGTAGAAGAGAAAAAGTTCCAAAGCAGTGAGTGATGAAGGATTTAAGAGGAAGATGGTTGAGTAGGGGCATAACTAAATCGTGCAGAAAAATTTCTACAAGAAAGATGGCTAGAGTTATGAGAGGAAGAATGGTGTTGAACATGAAGGTATACAACAATGAAAGGAGGAAAATAGTAAGAATAATTTTGCAGCAGCAGTTCTGTGATCAAGCGAAGATTGAACCGAGAGGTAAAGGTTTTTGTTTTCAGTCAATTATGGATTAATTAGTAGTTATGAGTGTTTGCAGTTGAGGGTGATGTAGAAATTATATAGAAAATCTATACCAA
This sequence comes from Pinus albicaulis, assembly GCA_034641835.2. Classification (NCBI taxonomy): domain Eukaryota; kingdom Viridiplantae; phylum Streptophyta; class Pinopsida; order Pinales; family Pinaceae; genus Pinus; species Pinus albicaulis. Next base: position 98,308 of record JAXQQM020092742.1, read on the forward strand.
TGGATTCAATCCTACCATGTAATGTACTAAAACACGATACTGAATCCTTCTACTATATTTTCAAAATATAAACAACGATCGCTCAATCACATGTAAGTAAGAGAAAGGAAATTATCAATCACACAACACAAGATGTTCTTGGGGAAAGAACCTGCTCAAAACCCCTATATCATATATCATACATAGTCAAAGAATCATGAAACAATACAATGCTTTCTCACACGGAGAAAATCCTGCACTTTACTGATCGTCTCACCCTGATCCTGCTCACAACTTACTAGAAATCCTTAGGAAAATTTGACCAACACTTGGCCAATTCTTACCCTTTCTTAGCCCAACCTTTCTCACACAATCCCTAGGAAATTAATCCCTATTAAATAGGATAATCAACCTTCCTTCACTGCGCAATCCATCATGAGCCTTCCTGTGACTTTATAATTGTGCCTGGGAAATTTGATAATAATACAACTGATAGTTATCTTCCCTTTAACCTCTGTCTCAACTAGGTATTCATCAGAATTGACATGCATGCAACTATTAATAGCAAATCATTAGTTATCTCATTGATCACTACTTGTGAATTAAATCTATTCTAATTCACTCGACCTCTCACTAATTCATCACATAGTTAGAACTAGTTAAACTTATTTTAACTCAATTAATTTGAATTAACTGATTACACATGCACTAAACTAATGCATTAACTACAATTGGACCCCAAAAATATTAGAATCACTCTACATGCCTCACCTTTGATCCTCAACTCGAATTTCTTGAGCTAACTCAGTCTTTCTGACTTAGTTAACTGATACAAGTTGTTATGAGATGAAATTAAAATTTATTTTCCAATTTGTTTAAGGGATAAATAAATTAAATGCCTACATTTAGCGCTAGTGTGTAAATGAATTCCTCACTCATGTGTGACTAGAATCACACACCAGTTATGTGGTCAATTTTTGTCCTTTCTGGATGCCAATTTCATTGTTTCTTGTTGCAAGTTTCAACAGGTGATGGCAAGGAACCTTCTGGTAGAAAGTGAGGAAGAACATCAAAGTTCTAAGAGGAATAAGGTGAGTAAATTTGATGCAGAATTCAGAAGAGAAAAGAGTGCTCGGAAGAAGATTCCATAGTAAAGAGTCAACAAAAATACCAAGAGAAGACTAGGCTTGGAAGAGCTTAGTGTGGTATTTACAAATAAGTTGATGGAGTCAACTTGTTGTAGTGGCTTATGTGCAAATCACTGTGAGTAGGGAGAATCTCATAGAAAAAATGAATTTTTGATTACTAAGAGTCATATTAAAGGTTCAGAGAGAATCCATAACAGATCAAATCAGGAAAATCTTGATAGAGAAGTAGTTGAAATTAAATTAGAGCTAGAGATGATGAGAGGACTACTACAGAAGGATGAGGGAGACCGTGATTACATATGAAGTCTCTCGAAGAGAGTGAGATGTAACTTGTTGCAGGTGAAGATGAAGGCATAGATAAATTCTTAGTGGAGGAAAAGCTCAAGGGAGTTGAGTTGCAGCCATGGAAGAACACCCTGAGGGTGATGAGAACATGTGACGAAGCAGATGAATATTTGATGAGCGACATGAAGACTGAAAATTTAAGCCAAGGACTGAATTGGAAGATGAAATTGAAAAAAGGGAAGCAGGAAGGTATAGTTGGTTGGATGAAGAGACAACATATGATGTGTTGGAAAGTTGGAAAATTCGGAAGCAAGTAAAACTTAGATTTCATAAAAGAAGGTAGGAGTCGAGTTAAGGATTTGGTAAGAGATTTTTTTCACTGTGTAGGTGACAGTGGAGGAAGGTGGGGATATTTGTAGTAGCCTAGAGCAAGGAGTGCTTGTAGGGTTTCGAAGAAGAGAACCAAGAAGATGTCAAAAGCCCAAACTTAGGAGAAAGTTTGGTGAGGTATCATGTAGCAGGTGGAGACTTGTTACAGCAGAGGCATTTTGCAGCTCACGGGTAGAAGTTGTCACGAGAATAAAAATGCATATGAACAAGAGGTCATATGTATTTTTTACCTTGGGAGTCTAATGAAGGTGCATAGATGGGGCACAAATTTTGAGGAAAACTAGGCCGAGGCTTGCCAATGTGATGGGATGTCACATCATGATGTTGGGAGAGATTTCAAAATTTTTGATAGATATTTTCATTAGGATGTGAGAGGAAATATTTCCTAATGTAAATGTAATTAATGTAGATTCAATTTACCATATTTTTGAGAGGGGAAATGAACCATTGCTTGTGAATCTTGGTTACCCATGTTAGCTTTCTTTATAAGGAAATGATGTTCGGGAAGAGAGTAGGCAGATGTGTACAAAAGAGGTAGAAGTGCAGTAGTAGATAGGAGAAGCTCCAACACTAGGAAGAGAGGTAGATGATGAGAGGCCTGGGCCACACATGCCCACATTGTAAAATATGGCCAGTTTAATGTATGCATAATTTGATTAATGATCAATTGTGTTTATGTTCTTCTGTGTGTGTATTTTCCTCTGTCTGTCTATTATTGATGAAGTTGTTAATCTGCACTTGTCAATCACGTGGAATGTGTCATGGCTGCAAGCCTATGTGTAAAATCGATGTTGTGGTGTAAATGTAGTTGTGGCCGAACTTACATGTATTCACCTATGCATAGGGGTCATATATTGAATGATATATATGTGTGTGTGTGTGTGTGTGTTATGACTGTGTTGAAATTAGACCATGTGTTATAATTACATGTGTATCGAATTTTGTAAATTTTGGAGGTTGCAAATGTGTTGAATGACTACGCATGAGATGACCCTTTCAATAATGCATGTGCTCCTTAAGGAGAGTATATTCTTACTTGATGAGCTGATGAATTTATGGTGAATGATGGTTGAAATTGATGTTGAATAATGTCTACTCTATTTTAAGATTGTGGATTTTACTGCGTATGGAGGTTTTTGTAGCATACGTATGGAAACATGGTCTATGTATGTCGTTGGTTGATATCCATTGGAGTGCTGACCATTTTATTGATTAAGTTTCCATTTTTCAAATGAGAAGAGTCTTTGTACGTGAATAACCAGAGAAACAAAGTGCACATGTTAGAGTGCAGTCACACCATTTTGTGTTGTGATCCAAAACCATGAGGATTGTTTCATGTGTGTGATTATTCTTTTGTTCTGGAGTAGAGACTATGTAGAACCCCAACGAATGAAGTGCTCTCATAGGGGACCTGATTACCCTATTTGGGAATGTTGTCAAATCCTTCTTCAGACTAATTTTTAGCTGACCAATTTGTGATGGTAATGCAGCCATAATGGAGAAAGGTGTGTGGAGTTGTTGGTAGCGTCGAAGATCGATTCAATATTGTGGAGGATTGACCATGCAGAGGGTCGAGTCATTTTAGCTTCTCGGAAGTCGAAAATACGCTTTTATGAAAGCGTTACGAAATTATTTCGCAGCGAGCTACACAAATATTTTGCAGCACCTATACTAAGGCAATTTTTGGGTTGTGTATGAGATTTTAGGAGCCCTTTTCGACCTGATGGCCATGCCTTGATGAGTTCAAGCCCATGTGAGTTGGGTGTGGTGTGAAAATGGATTGGAAGGCATGCGAGAGAGATATCATAGAATTTGTGAAGGAAATATCCAATATGATTTTGACTGTGCATTTTAAATAAATTTTTTGTAGTTCCAGGATTTGGATGAAAACAGAGTTGTAAGATTTTTTTGGAGTATCTTGGGGTATCTTCATGTTCTTGTAGTCTCACTCCTTCATGATTTCTTAGGGAAGAAATACAATTATGGTGGTGATGTTGTATCATTTTTTGTGTAAGAATGCCCTATTTTTCTCTCCTTATTTAAGTCAAAATACCCTTGATTTTTGTTTCCATAGGAACTCTTATTGCTTCCGAAATTCCTTGAGTTATGCCTCCTCTTTAAATAGTTGCTCCATATTTCCATAGAGGATAGCTTCTTTTTGTATATTTTCCATCTACTCTTCTAATATTTGTTTTTATAGCAAGATGTTGCTCAATTTTTCTTTATTCCAACCTTTGAATCATGCTTTGATATATTTGAGTTTCCGTTGAATCTTGTACATTTTCATGCCCTCTAGAGTCACCTATTCATTCCACTAAGTGCTTATGTTGGCATGGAAGTCACGATGTTGGGACCAAAAAATTTCTAAACATAAAGGTGTATTCTTGGGACATGTTTTAATGCCCTTGTTTAGGCATATAGGTTAGTGGTCAAAGCCATGGTTGGGGAGGATGGAGGCTTCCAAGAAGATGTCCTAGTTCATGATTTTTTCAGATACAAGGAATTGATATAGCTTAGAAGCCACTTGTTGGGAGTCATTGTGTTGATTATTCCAAGTAAAGGTGCCATTTATGGTATCTATGTCAACAAAGTGGGAGAAGAACATTGTTTCCTGAAATTGGATGGAGTCAACTTCAAGTCTTCTTATACCTCATTTCTTTTCTTATTAATATTTTATCAAATTAGAGTCACCACCTAAAATCTAGGGATATGGGGAGAGAAGATTTCTAGTAAGGGTAATATAATGGAGAAAAAGGGGTTTGTATTTGGCAAAGGGAGGTCCATAAACATTTGAAAGACAACATGTTTCGGTCGAGCCAAAGAGATGGAATTAAACAATAATAATTCTAAAAGTAGAAAACATGTTTAGAATGTGAACTTCTAAGGTTTTCTAGATGATGGCTAAGCCACCATATTGTCCCTGAGAATCGAGCGCTACTGATTTACAATCACTACCCCATTTATTTGTTATTTTTTTGGTTACATCACGAGAATATTTATTTTGTTGAATCATCATGAAGTTAAGATGTTACTAATACAAATTTTCCTTGAGGAACACATATTTTCCTTCGCAGTGAAGGCCTATGATATTCCAAGAGACGGTCTTCATGTTGGGGGTGTGTTGGTGGCAGAGTAAACATCCAAGATCAATTTGATTCTCCATGAATTGATTTAAATATCTCCCAATCCTTCCAAAATTTGTTGATTAATTTTTCTACCCTTTTTCTTCTCTTCCATGTGGGGTTTTTTGGTCTCATTCATTGGCTAGGATTGGAAGATTCTCCTTGAATTGACTAAGATATCTCCCAATCCTTCCAAGATTTGTTGATTACTTTTTCTACCCTTTTTCTTCTCTTACATGTGAGGTTTTTTGGTCTCATTCATTGGCTAGGATTGGACTCTTAGTAATCCTATGGAGGGTTGAACAAGTGATGATTTTGGAGCTTCTTAGTGAGACTTGGGGGAAACTCTTCCCAGGATATTAACTTGGTTTTTCGGGAGGGGGTTTGGGTCCTTTCCTTTCCATGCTTTAGCAATTCTTGGGAGATCAAGAGAGCCCAAATTCATCTCCTCATTGATATCCATGGAGGGATCCGAGCTACATTCTAGATTAGGTTGACTCAGGGGAGGGGGATTTGAAGGCACAAATGAGGAAGATGGCAGATCAATTGAGGGGTTCAGTGGTGAATTGGAATTCGTAATTCCGTCTTCAGGGATCAGAGTGGTCGAAGAGGTATCTTCGTTATCTAGGGTGGAGAGAGGATGAAAACGATTATTGGTAGGTGATCACTTCATCGAGTGAGTATGTTGTGGGGGAGTGTTTTTGGGACCCCTATGCTTTCCTGCTAACTTTGAAAAGCCATTAGAAATGAAGGAAGGAACATGATCATGGTTGGGGTTAGTGGAAAGAAGAGGACAATTTATGTAGAGGTGGCCATACTCATGACAAAATATGAAATAGAAGAATATGTGATAATAATCCAAGGTTTGATTCCATAACTCATCCCGATAGTAAATATCAATGGAATTTGGGAGTGGTTCTGAGATATTCATTTAAACAAAGATGCAAACATAAGAGATATACATGGTGTTGGGGTCGTATGTTTTGATAGTTTGGCAAATCAAAAGACAGGGCAACATCAAAACCAATCTTTAGAGTTCCAGGATCTAGTCCTCCTGTTCTTAGAGAGGGATCTCTTAAATTATTTGTTTTGCAAAGGTTTATCTTGTTTGCTTTTGGGTATCGGTTTTAGACTAGTTATTAAGTGCAATTGTTTGTTTGTTTGTTTGGTTGAATTGGAAAAGAAGAAACATGAAATGTCTACGTAGTATAGATAGAAAGGAGAAGTGTCGGATTCATTTGGAAATGGATTCAAGAAGGGGTTTATGAAAAACTCATCAATGGATATGGGATATCAAAGAGAAAATCTAACTTGGCCACAGGATCCTTTAGTTTTGTGAATGAGATGGACATTAATGATTTGGAAAGAGAAAATGAATTCTCAACGAAGGGAACTTAAAAGCATAACTTGATCAAATAAAGAGGTATTTGATAGACATGGCAAACCATGAATTCTACAAACCAGACTTTAAGCAAATAATGAATTCAAGACAACTTTCAAAATGAAATCTAAGATTTGGGAGCACATCCTATTTCCTCAAAGATTTTATTTCAAATGACTTAGAAAACATAACAGAGTCACTGATAATTGTAGTCACAGAAGAGGGAACACCTAACACATCTATGATCACAACTATAAAGACCTTTAAAACAATTGTTCAAGTAGGGACAAAGGGTATGATCAAAACAGACCTCCTTGGCTAACTATAAACAATGGTACTTCAAAGGGAGACTTCAATAACAATTTTCAAGTGGTAGCAGACAAGCAGGAAAAACCATAAATCATGCTAGAACCAACTATTTGAACTTTTAGAGAAATAAACAAGCATGAGGACTAAAGTGAAAGATTAAAGACTCTAAAATACCTCAGCAGAAGAAAACATAAAACAGTGAAGGATAAACAGGTCTAAGGTGCATCCAGGAGTCATTTCTTAGCCTAAACTTTTCATACTACTGTAGTAAGAATTTATGAAACATAATGAAAACAAGAAAAACAACAGACAGTTCAGAACACATCACCAACAACCAAGCTCAGGGATCCAGTGATAGAGCCTTCTCAAGAACAAGCATGTCACAACATCATCAAGCTTCCAAGACTTCAATTTCTTCTTCAACTTCAACAGACTATATATTATTTCAGAGAGTTTCAGTATTACAACTAGTGACCAATCAACCCTTTACAATGTGCTCCTCAAGGAGATTTTATAAGAAAATGAGGAGGTGGAAGAGTTCCTAGCGTTGAAATGCAATTAATTCTACACTAAATGCAACTCCTAGCCTTGAAAACCATGCAAGGCATAAGGCAGGAATGCATTGAATTACTACTCTGTTTCATTTACTCTGTCTCTGATTTTTTAGGCTTAGAGGGTAAAAAGATTGACTTTAAGGCCTTTTTATCTTTTACAATAACTTTACTGACAGTTTTAAAATATTTGTCTTTGCTTGTAACAACTGTTCAGCTGTCTTTAGGCAAATATCTTCTGACTGGGAAATAATTATGCCTTCGTTTGATTTATTGGTGCTGTAGGTGGCACTTTGGTAGCTGAAGAGGATTCAATTAGCCCCTTTGATGTGGCTCTGAGGTGTCCTTCGACTGATATTTCTCTGTTTCATAAACACAATGATTTATCTTTGGATCTGTGTTTAGGCTTGATTAAGCCATAATCTTCATCTTTGACACTGATACCCTTTCATTAATTGATTGCTGACTATGTTTTCTATTTGCAGGTGCGCAGAGGGTTCATTGGATTTTTTACTCAGAAAACCGATAATCATGACTTATCGATTCCCTAAAAATGTTTAATTATCCCTTTGAAACCCTTTAATATGTATCAAAAGGCCGTAAGGATCGTCATCTTTGGCCAATAACAGTGTAATCATCTGCGGGAGGTTTTTAACTTTAACTTGATCTGAACCTGCATAAAAGACGAACAAACTTTATTTAAATCTTGCAAAGTTGGTTTAAAACTACTTAGGAGGTGCGTGGAAATGTTTCGAAGCTGGTGAGGTTGAATGGATGCAGGGGAAAATGGGAGAAAAACCCTGGCAGAGAAGCTAACTAGGCCAATGGAGGTTTTGGTGCGATGAGGAACAAGAGCCGTTGGATTAGGGCAATCGACGGTTGAGATCGTCCGATGAAGTCGCTTGGAGAAAAGATGAAGGCAAATGACTTTTGGGTCATGATATAATGTGGGCCGTTCGATCTCAAAGATCGACGGCCAAGATTAAATGTGGGAATGACGGGGGAAAGTTAGGGTGGAAAGTGAAATAAGAGAGAGATCAAAATAGGACCGTTCGATCATAGAGATCGACGGTCGGGATTAAAGCCAAAAATAACGATGCAAAGAATAGTGGTAAGGCGGAAAATCGGCAGTGGTTTTCGCAAAAGATTTTGGGGGTAGGCAGTATCGCTCAAAATAATGCGATTCCATACACCTTTCGACATGTGTATTCCCAATACTGCCCATTTCGCAAAAAAATTTGGTGTTAAGTTTTGGGCGCAAAAATTTTGCGAAATGCATTGTGAGCCGTCGGATCAGAGGCGCCAAATTTGACGGTGTGGAAAGCGCGCGAGGGACGAAGAGTTGCATGGATGAGGGATGGTGGGACCACTGGATGCGTCAACACTTTTGTCGTGTAGTGGGCGGATGTTTTAGTTATCGGGTTTAATCCTGACCATCCGATCTTGAAAATGAATGGTCATGATTATATCAAGGATCACACATCAGAGGTGAAAAAGCGAACGGGACTTTGGATTTGCGATGTGCGATTATACGAGGGTCGTCTGATCTGAAGGATGATCGACAGTCAGGATTTAATCGGCGGGTGTGATGTCGGAGGGCTTATGGGCAGAGTGCGATTGAATCTCGGTCGTCGGTTCTTGTGGATTCGACGACTGAGATTCAATCGGTGGATCTGCATCAAAAGAGGAAAAAGGAATTTGCAATTTTCGATGGTGATGGGATGAATATTTTCGATGCGATGAGATGATGGCCATTGATCTGTAGAGATCAACGGCCCAGATTTATTTAAAATATTCATGTCGGGAATTGAAAAACAAAGGAAAAGGGGTTCGGGAAAAGGTTTTTAGACCCTTTAGCGCCCGATTTCGGGACTGTGGGTCATATGAGGAAAGGGGTTACAGGAGTTAAGCCCTCAGGGGCTTAAGAAACCTTTATATGCAGAATGGTTGTTTTTAGGCCTAAAAGCAAGGTTTTTGAGGCAAATTGAGGGTTTCGATAGGGGAAACAAGGGGATTTAAAACCAAATAAGGGAGAGTAAATGGTTTTAAAGGGATTTTGGAGGGCTTAAGAATGAAAATGAATTGTTTTATGAGTGAAAATGAGGGTGAAAAATGACGAGGTAAATAGGATTTTAAGCAGTCTTTCTCTTGGCGAACAACAGGCTCTTTAGGATAAAAAGGAAACAAAAGTGAATATTAACTCAAGGAATAATAATCATCACAAAAAAATTAAAGGATGATAAGTTTTCAAAGGGAAATATCTCTTGAAGTTTTGAAGACAAAGTCTAGCCACCATTGTGTATGATAGAATTTATAGGTGGCTAACAGTGGCTCCACTTGGGGAAGACAACTGGTTCTTTAGGTGTCTAGAACCTCAGCTGTAAATCTTTGGCTTTCATTAAACCAGTGCCTTAATCCATTGGGCAACAACCTTTCTTTTCCTTTGGCTGACCTTCTTTAAATTTGATAATCTCTGCAGCAATCTGAAACAATGGAATTCTATCAAAACAACATTTCTACCTACCCATTACTAATGATCCTAACATTTTTTCTTCTTTCAGAGTGCATTTGAACTAGCAAACTCTCTTCAACAATATTTTATTATTTTGAAAAACAGGAAACTAATCTATTTCTACTCTTATTCCTCCATGAACCCAGTTTAAACAGTTGAGTTCATAAATTTCTCTACCTAACTACTATCTGTCAGGATTAAACTATCTGACATATTTTTATTCTCTAAATCTTAAAACAAAAATTTAAAAGCAACCAAGCTAGGATTAAACAATCTAACTTGTTGTTGATCTATGGCATAAAAACAAGCTGCACATAGACTAAAATTTGCAGAAAATTAAAACAAAATTATGAAGGCTTAAGATCTGAAAACTAAAACATCCTTCATTATTTCTTCAGCTCTATTTTTGGGCCCTTTTGAGCTATTTTTTTCTTTTTCATTTGGTTCAAATTTTGAGCATATTGGAACCAGTTCTTCATCAATCTCAAAGGTTTAAGATTTGAGCTTGTTTGAACCTTTGTTTTTCTATCCTAATATATCTTACTGATAACCCAAGATTGAGCTGTTTGGCTGAACTAATTCACTAACCTATCAGTAGTAAATTGAAAAGCTAATTAGTCATGATTAGGCTGTATGACTAACTAGAAATGTGTTTTTTAGGAGTGGCATTTGAGCTTGCACACTTTCAGAATTTGTCTCTCTTTTTTGGTATGGGGTTGTACCTTTCTTGTTTTGACAATCTGCCCTCTTTTCTCCTTTCTATTGTTTTTTGTATTTTTATTTTTCTAACTTTGAATGCAATGTTCAAACAATGATATTTAAAATGGAAAACAAAATGCTTTGAAACTCATGATCCTTGATAGAAGTAATGCTTGAGTATCCTGCCATTGACGGGACCTCCATATAGATCTTCTCCACTCAACTCTTTCAAGAAAAATGCATTATGACCCCTCTCAGCATGAATAATATAGGGTCCTTTCCACAAGTTCTCAAACTTGCCATGTTTTCCCTTCTCTTCCCTTCTTGAATCCCATTTAAGAACCACATTTCCAACTTGGAAATTGTTTGCCTTAGTCCTTTTATCAAACAGATTCTTGATATTTTCTTGGACTAACTGTGTTCTTTCATAGACTTGTTCTCTAGACCGTTGTAAATGAATTGTTTGGTTGATTCTTCTCTGCATATCATTCTCTTCAATTTGCACTTCTTGAAGGAGTTTCATGACTGGAACTCCTAATGATGTTGGGAATACTGCATCCATGCCATAGAATAGCTGATAGGGGGACACATTTATTGACTTCTTTGTAGTTAATCTACCAGCCCATAATGCATGAACCAACTTACTGTGCCATGATTTCTGATTCTACTTCAACAACTTTTTGATGATGTTGATGAGGCTCTTATTGGAGGATTCAACTAATCCATTCCCTTGGGGATAATAGGCAGTATAATGGCCCAAGGTGATGTGGTATTTGTAACATAAATCAACCATTATTTTAGACTTGAAGGCATCAACATTTTATATTATGATTTTTCTAGGACAACCAAATCTAGATAGGATGTTTGTTTCTAAGAACTTGATAATGACTGGGTCAGTAGCATTCCTAGATGGTATGGATTCTATCCACTTGGTAAAATAATCAGTGGCAGTGAGGATCCACTTATGCTGGGCTGATGAGGATGGGTGAATTTCCCCAATGAAGTCCAAGCCCCATTGTTGAAAGGGTGCTTCAACACTGATAGCATGTAAAGGTAAGGGGAGGAGTTTTCTTTTGCCATCAAAAATTTGACACTTATGGCAAGACATGACTAATTTTTGAGTGTCTGGGAAAAGGGTGGGCCAATAGTGACCAGATCTAAGGATTTTGTTTGTTGTGTTCTTCCAGTAGAGGTGTCCTCCACATTCTCCTTCATGCAGCTCATGCATGATTTTTCCTGCATCATCCTCAAGTAAACATTTAAGAAAAATTCCAACAACATTTTTCCAATATAATACCCCATCTAATATGCAATAACTTGAAGCCTTCTGTTTCAAAAATCTAGCTTTAGTTTTAGACAAAGAAGGAGGGGCATTCAAATATAAAAGCACATAAATGATGTCAGCATACCAAGGAAAATTCAAAAATGTTTCTTCATTGAAGGGAGCAGTGAATTCTTCCATTTATTCCAACACATCCACCATATTCATATCTAGTGCTTGGAAGTTTGACTCAACCATGAGTTTTGCTAATCCCTGCCCTAATTTAATTAGTTTGGTGGGCCTGATTTCTAATTCATATTCAAGAATAGTAGCAATCCATTTTCCCCTTTTACCATCAGGTTCTTGACTCAGAATATCCTTGACAACAGCGTGTGGAACAAAAGAAATTATGTGAGAGTGTAAAATATAGACCCTAAAGTCTTTTAATGCTTTCACTAATGCTAAGGCTTGCTTCTCCATGATGTTATATTTGAGAGGAGCATCTCTTAAGGCCCTACTAAAAAAGGATATTGGTTGTTCTTGCCCCAAATCATTCTTTTGAAGTAATACTGCAGCTATTGTATGTTCAGATGCAAAAGAAAAGATATAGAAGTTTTTGGTGAAATCTGGACTAATCAAGACTGGTGTTTGAGTGAGAGCTTGTTTAACCAGTTCAAAAGATTGTTTAGCTTGTGTAGTCCATTTCACACCTACCTCTTTCTTAAGCATGTTTGTTATGTTTCTTAACAACTCAGCAAGGTTGGCGATAAACCTCCTCAAAAAATTAATCTTTCCAATGAAAGATTATAATTCTTTGAGGTTTCTTGGATGGCTGATTTTCAATATGCCTTTAATCCTTTTAGGGTCTAATTTGATCCCCTCTTCTGAAATTATGTGACCAAGAAGTTTACCTTCTTGGAGACCAAAGAGTGTCTACTTGGGGTTCAAGGATAAGCCAAATTTCCTACACTTCTCAAAAAAAATTCTTAAGTGAATCAAATGTTCTTCATCAGTCTTTGAGAAAACAGTTATGTCATCAAGGTAAATGATTATAAAATAGCCAATATCTTCTGAGAAGGCTATGTCCATGGCCCTTTGGAAGGTGGCCCCTGCATTCATCAAACCAAATGGCAATTTGACATACATAAAGGTGCCCCAGGGTGTAGTAAAAGCAGTTTTGTGTTGATCACTTTGTTGGGTATGTGTTATATTCTTTCCACTTTGGTCCTTAATTTCTGGTGGGTAGTCCGCGTCCATGGTTTTGTGCATGGTTTTTTGCACATGGTTTTGGGGTACGATGGTTTTCGGCCCCTGGTATTTTTGTAGATCCGGTCAAGGGAACTACGGTTATGTTCTAATCCAAGGTTTATGGATTGGGGTTTATGTATGCTTCGGCATGTATATATATGTGTTGTAACACTAAAAGGAATATAATGAAAAATCAAGCTGGTCGTCCCGATTTGGGATCCAGGGGAAAATCTCTGTGTTTATTTGTTTTATGTTTTTGCTCTCGCTATTGTTTATTTTCTGTTATAAGATTCGTGTGTAGATAATTTCTGTTCAGGGTTAAAACCTACACACTTGGGAGCACTAACACCTGATTGTAACCCAAGAACCCACCCAACAGTGATATTCTTTTTTACCCAACTACCCTTTGAAGTATATGGTCCATCTTGGGCAAATGGTAGTTGTCTTTTAGAGAGGCTCTATTTAAATTTCTAAAGTCAATGCAGAGCCTGATTTCCCCTATATTCTTCCTAACAGAAACTAAGTTTGACACCCACTCTGAATATCTGATGGGTACTATAATCCCAGCATCATACATCTTTTCAATTTCTTTCTTGACTAAAGGCAATAAAACAAGGTTTATCCTCCTTAGTTTTTGTTTGAAAGGTTTCTGATTTTCCTTAAGAGGAATTTTGTGCTGAATGATGCTAGTGTCATAAGATTTCAGATCTTTGTATTCCCAAGAAAACACATCTCTATATTCTTTGAACAGCTCTATGTATTGCAATCTTATGTGAGCTGGGAGAGTGCTGGACAGTTTGATCATTTTGGGTTCTGTTAGGCTGCCTATGTTATGTTCTTCTACATCTATTTCCATAGGCTCCATTCTTGGTTCTTTGGCTACATCATTAAAATCAAAAAGATGTTCTAAAGGTGTGAGACCTCTTGGAATTGTATCATTCTTACATTGTAAAACTTCCAATTCTTTTGTTCTGCGTTGTCAATCAATTCTGCTTCAAAAATATTTTTCACAGTGATTTATATCAACAGAATATGTTATTTTTGTTTCTAGGATTTGTTCATTATCAAAACAGTTTTCTTCATGGCTGGTTTCTAATGTTGATATGGCAAAATCATTTTCTGATTTTAGGAAATCATCTATGTGTTTGTCAGATTCAAATACTTGCCAGTGGTCCTCATTGTCAGGCACTGCAGGCCTGTTTTTTACCTTTATGTTGAGATGTTCCTTTATTTGAGGTACTTGGCAATTGCTGGCATTGAAGGCAAGTTCATTTGCTAGATGATTTTGTGCTCTTGGAATGAAAATGAGTTCATATTTTTCAAAGGCCTTTAATAAATCAAGAGCATCATTTCGATATTCTCTAAGTCTTGGATTTTTAGCTGAATATTCTCCTTTGATTTGTCTTATGATAAGTTCAGAATATCCTAGGATTGATATTTTATGGGCTTCTAATTGTTTAAGCAATTGTAAACCAAGGAGAAGGGCTTCATATTCAGCAATATTGTTTGTGCATGGAAAATCTAGTTTATATGAATAACTCTGATTTGTATTTTGAATCCATACACCTACCCCTGCACTTGTTTTATTACAAGATCCATCAAAGATTATTGTCCAAAGTATATCTACCTCATTTTCATTTTCTTGTTGTTGTTGATTGCCAATGTTTTGTATCTGGTCTGAGGGAAGTTCCGATTGTTCTGGTAAACTGATTTCCTCTTTGTTTTCCTTTTCTTGTTGAGTTATTTCATCTTCATTGTATAAGATAAAGGAATCTAGACTTGATTGAATGGAATAGATTGGAGAGTTGTTTGGTTTATCTATGTTGCTCACCGTGTATTTCATGTGGGATTCCCTGTATAATCTTATGTTTTGGTTAAAAACTGGGATGGTGGCATAAGACATGTCCATTTGAAGGCTTCCCTGAATTTTGGCTCCCCATGATCTTGATAAAAGAATGCCATACTTTGGGGGAATGCTAGCTACTACTATGTCCATTACTAGACTCTTAGCAGGGATTTGAGATAAGTTAACACATAGATCTTTGATTAAACCCAAGCATTTGACTCTGCTTGAATCAAAGGAATACAAATCCTTGTATGGTTTAGTAATTTCTAAGCCTAAGATTTCCATTACTACTTTGGGCATAAGGTTATGTGAAGCTCAAGAGTCTAACATTTCATTGTGTAATATCCTATCATGTATATTCAAACTGACATAGAAGGGAGGGACAACTCCTTCTTGATATTTTCCTTCAACTTCTGGACCAAACAACAACTCAGGTTTGTCATCTGTCAAGTTTAAAGTATCAGTATCACTTCCTAAGTTCAAAGCTTTCAAAACTTGGTTTTTGTACACTTCTTGGGTTACTAATTTAGCTAGAGGTATGGTAATTTTTATCTTTGCAATCTCTCCCTCAAGGCTGAAAGGAACTATGGATTTTGTTACATTTACATCTATTTTTTCAATTGAATTCCTTTCAGCAATTCTGATTTGCTGAACTTTGTTTGGACTGCTATTTGGGACAATTTTGTTAGGTCCACTAGCTGAAGTGCTAGGGATGCTTTGCTCAACATTTGGCTAGCTACTCTTCTCTTTGTTTAAATCTGTTTTCTTAGCCAAAATGTTGGGTTTCTCTGTTGTCTTCTTAGGCTGATTTTCTGCATTTTTCTTAACAGCAGTACTAGTGTTTTTATCTTTTTAATTATCTATGTTCCCTTTTCTCCGAAGATCATATTGTTTGTGCACCTCCATGATTTCATTTTCAAACCCTAATCTATAATCATCTGAATCCTCATAGGTGTTTTCATTTTGATCCGAGGAGAAGAAACCTTGTTCTTCTTCAATGAGGAAAACATCATCCCCACTGTCTGATCCAATCAAGTTTACATGATCTTATCCCAACCTTTCAATCTCCCTTTCTTCCTCTTGATCTACATAGTTTTATTGGAAGGGATGTCTAATTTGTTGGTCATTGTCTCTTTGCCTATCTTGATTATTTTCTCTTTGAAATTCTGATTTCTATTTCTGTTTTGGGGGCTGTTTTGATTTTCTCTTGGTGGCACTCTATCATTTAAGTTGATCTTTTCAAGCATCTTCTCCATTACTTTTACTAGGTTGTCAATTTTGGTGTTAGAAGATGAGGTTGAGGGTGAAATATCATCTTTATAAGTTACCCTCTTCTCTGATCTTAACCTAGCTCTTTTCTCAATAATGTTTACTTCTACACTCACAGCTCCCTTCTGCATTTCTTCTAGAGTTAAGTAATCTCTCTCTCTAAGTTGATAGGCCATTTCAACATCAAAACCTTCAAGATATCTTACTAAGGCCATGCCTTGGAGAGGTTTCATGTGAGGTGGAAGAGCATTGTAAACACTGTTAAACCTAGTGGAGTAGTCATGTACACTCTCCCCTTCATTTCTTTTAAGACTGCTATACTCTGCTAATATTTGGAGAGGGTTCTTTTTTATTTCCCATTTGTTTATGAATGTTTGATGCAAAGAAGGAAGATCATTGATGCTGTTAGGAGTTAATATTTTAAACCATTTTTTTACTTCTCCTCCTAAACTTTGGGCAAATATTCTCATCTTAATGGTCTCTTATTCTATCTCCATGTAATCAAAGGCATCATTCATCTTATATACTTGTTTTTGGGCAGTAATAGGTTCATTTCCAGTGAAATGAGGAATTTTGGATTGGTAATCATTTGGTAAGGGAAGCATAGGTTGTGGTAACACTAATGGGGCATACATTGTTGCCATGGCTGGAAGGAAAGGTGGATTTACAAGGGGTGGATTTACAAGAGGGAAAGTGGGCTGAAATGGAGTGTTTTGGATAGTGGATGTGTGAAGGACAAATGTGGATGGACCAGCAAGAGATTTTTGAGCAAATCTAGGATGAGAGAAACCAAAATTATGCAGGAAATGTAAATCAGGTGGGGTAGTTTCTTTGCTATCAAGATATTCACCTCTATCTTGAGATGAAGGTGGAGACTCAAAATCTATCTGATCTATATCATCAAGTGACCTAGTTCTAAACGAATTTCTTAAGTCAACTTGTGAATCTTGTAGAGCTGTAATGTTTTCAGGAACAGAATTAGCTCTTTGGACTAGTCTGACAATAGTTGAAGCTTGAGCCTTAGGAGATTTCCTAAGTATGCTTTCAGGATTATCAACTATCTTAGGAGGGTTTGGGTCAGGATAGGCTCTAGTATGAACCCTTCTAGAAGCCACTATGCTATGTTTTTAGACCCAATAACAAGAAAATTTTAACCAAATATGACAGTCTTTAGTAAGATAATTGATCTTTTAGCAAGAAAATTTTAATCCTCAAAGTTTTTTTAACTGATTTTGTATGATGTTATGATAGTAATGGGTTTCCTAGTGGAGTCTTTAGGTCTATTTAGGATTGTAGAGTCACCAGGTGGAAAATATTTAGCTTTTCGTGAAGGTAAAATGTTTTATGGTTCCACCACTGTGTTTATTATGAAGCCAATCTGAAATATTTTTGGATTTTGTATATTTCTATGGTTATGAGAGTGTATTATGTTTGATCTTAACACTCAGCTAAGGTGCTCAAACAAACAGAGTCTACTCTATGGCTTACTAACTGATTTTCTAAGAGATTTGTAGGACTAAAGAGTCTTTAATAGTTTGCTAATCTATCATAGATTCAATAGGTCCCACCGTGATCGCCATTATGTTGGGATCTTGTGTTTTGATAGATTGGATAACCAAAAGACAAGGCAACATCAGAACCAATCTTTATATTTCCAGGATCTAGTCCTCCTGTTCTCAGAGAGGAATCTCTCAAATTATTTGTTTGCAAAGGTATATCTTTTGTGTTTTTAAGTATTGATTTTAGACTAGTTATTAGGTGCAAGTGTTTGTTTGTTTGTTGGTTGAATTGGCACAATAGAGCATGAAAGGTCTAGGTAGTATAGATAGAAAGAAGAAGTTTCAAATTCATTGGGCAATGGATTCAAGAAGAGGTTTATGACAAACTTATCAATGGATATGGGATATCAAAGGGCAAATCTAACTTGGCCATAGGATCCTTTAGTTTTTTTGAATGAGATGGACATTAATGATTTGAAAGAGAGTTTGAATTCTCAACAAAGGGAACTTAAAAACATGACTTGAACATAAAGAGGTATTTGATAGACAAGGCTAACCATGAAATCTACAAACCACACTTTAAGCAAATGATGACTTCAAGATAACTTTTAAAATGAAATCTAATATTCAGGAGCACATCCTATTTCCTCAAAGATTTTATTTCAAAGGACTCAGAAAACATAAAAGATTCGCTGATAATTGCAGTCATAGAAGAGGGAACACCTAGCACATCTATGATCACAACTATAAAGACCTTTAAAACAATTGTTCAAGCAGGGACAAAGGGTATGATCAAAATATACCTCCTTGGCTAACTATAAACAATGGTACTTCAAAGGGAGACTTCAAAAACAGTTTTCAAGTGGCAACAGACAAGCAGGGAAAACCATAAATAAATCATGTTGAAACCAACTATTTGAACTATTAGAGAAATAAACAGGCATGAGGACTAAAGATAAAGATTAAAGACTCTAAAATAACTCAACAGAAGAAAACATAAAATAGTGAAGGATAAACAGGTCTAAGGTGCTTCCAGGAGTCATTTCTTAGCCTAAAATTTTCATCCTACTGTAGTAAGAATTTATGAAACATAATGAAAACAGGAAAAACAAGAGACAATTCAGAATACATCACCAATATCCAAGCTCAGGGATCCAATGATAGAGCCTTCTCAAGAACAAGCATGTCACAACATCATCAAGCTTCCAAGACTTCAATTTATTCTTCAAATTCAAACGGGCTATGTATTATTTCAGAGAGTTTCAGTGTTACAACTAGTGACCAACCAACAACTTCTCATCTTTTTCAGAAGTATTTATAGAAGAAATGAGGAGGTGGAAGAGTTTTAGGATTGAAGTGTAATTAATTCTACACTAAATAGAACTCCTAGCCTTGAAAACCATGCAAGGTATAAGGCAGGAAAGCATCAAATTACAACTTTGCTTCATTTATTCTATTTCTGCGTTTTTAGGCTTAATGGGTAAAAAGATTGATTTTAAGGCCTATTTGTCTTTTATAATAACTTTACTGACAGTTTGAAATATCTTCCTTTGTTTGAAATAACTATTTAGCTGTCTTTAGGCAAAATATCTTTGGACTGGGCAATAACTATGCCTTCTTTTGATTCATTGAGGCTGCAGGTGGCACTTTGGTAGCTGAAGAGGATAAATAGCCTCTTTTATGTGGCTTTGAGGTGTCCTTCGGCTGATATTCCTTTGTTTTACATTAAAAAACTCTTTTGATCTTCTTTGGTCTGAGTTTTAGGCCTAATTAGGCCTTGATCTTCATTTCTAGTCTTCATTCTCTGATATTATCCTCATCTCTTTAAGCCTAAGGATTAAAACCTTGATCTTCAGGCTTTAGGTATTAATCCCTTTGTTGTAATTTCTTCACTCTGATACACTTTGTTTTTCTATCTTCACAGGTGGATTTCTACTACTGGAGGGTTTTAGAAAAACCCTGGATTAAGCTCCAGATAATTTAATCGTGGATTTCGAACCTTAAAGATCCTTTCTTCCTTATCTTTTAAGCCACAGAATCATCATTATGGGCCTAAAATGTCCTTGGACTGTGATTGTGGACATACACAGGGAAACCATCATTAAATCCTGGAGAAAACACAACAAATTGATTAATAAATCCTGCGAAAATGGTTTAACTGCGTTCAGAGGTTTGACGGAGGAGGTTTGGAGCTGTGCGAAATGGGAAGATGCAGTGGTAAAAGTGAGAAAATCCTGGAAAAAACAGTTAACCAGGCGCAAATGAAGTTTGAGCGTGAGGTTGAATCGGGGTCGTTGGATTAGAATAACCAACGGTTGAGATCATTTGGTGAAACGATTGAGATCAAACGAAGTGGGGTGAGACTAAGTCAGGGCCATCAGATTAAAATGATGAATGGTGGAGATCAACCGATGAAGTATTT
Source organism: Pinus albicaulis (assembly GCA_034641835.2). NCBI lineage: Eukaryota > Viridiplantae > Streptophyta > Pinopsida > Pinales > Pinaceae > Pinus > Pinus albicaulis. The sequence goes on from JAXQQM020092742.1 coordinate 118,229, forward strand.
TGGAGAATAGATGAAGGGCAAAAGAAATGGGATTGCGATCTAATGTGGGTCGTCAGATTAAAACAATCGACGGCCGAGATATTTCGATGGGGCGTTTGGAGAAAAGACAAAAGGCGAAAGACTTAGGGTTGCGATCTAATGAGGTTTGTCGGATTAAAACAATCAACGGCCAAGATCGTTCAGTAAAATGTTTTGGGAGAAAGGTGAAGGGCAAAAAAATGGATCGCATTTAATCATAAGCCATCTGATTAAAACAATTAATGGCCAGGACCAAAATATGAAAAAGACTCTTGCGGAGGATGGTGGTAAAGCGGAAAACCGGAATAGTTTTCACACGGCATTGGAACGATTTTGAATTTTGGCCAAAAAAACGTGATACGGTATGCCTGCTGACACATGTCCCCCTCGATATCGCCCATTTTGCGTTTTTTTTCGGTGTTAAGTCATGGGTGCAAAAGAAACACGAAACACAGTTTGAGCCATTAGATGGGGGGTAGCAGATCCAACAGTGTGGATCGCACGCGATGGAGGGCAAGTTGCACGAGCGGAGAAAGTAGTGGGGCTCGGTGACGTGTTCTTCTTGTCGCATAGTGGACTGGCACGATGGGCCATTAGGTTAAATCTTTTCCGTTAGATCTTCGCAACGGATGGTTGAGATTCCCAGGTAGGGCAGGTTATGTTGAAAGGGGATGGAAGGGAAGGTGAATTGGGCGGAGATCAGGTAGCCCAGGGTCATTGATCTATACAGATTGACGGTCCAAATTTATTTTTTTAATTTGAACTGTCGGGGTAAATGGAAAATCAAATGAATAAGGGTTCGGAGAAGGGGTTTTTTGGGTTTAATCCCGCCCGCTAGATCTTATAAGTGGACGGTGGAGATTCAGCGAAGGGGTGGGTATTTGAATAGAGGAAAAGGTAGCTGATTTGAATAGTGGATGGGAGGATGGCCCGAGGGCCGTTGATCTGGATAGATCTACGGTCCAAATCTGTCCAAAAAATGATATGTCGGGAATGTGAAATATAAGGGAAAAGGGATTTGGACGAGGGTTCAAGGCCTTTAGCGCCCGGTTGCGGGGCTTAAGGTCACATGAGACGGAGGGGCTAAAGGAAATAAGCCCTCGGGGGCTTAAGTCCTATATAATGTTAAAAGGGTAATTTTAGGCCAAAAAACAGAGTTTTTAAGCCAAACTGAGGGTTCTGATTGGCTAAAGGAGGCTTTTTAAAACCAAATAAAAAGGAAATATAAGGTTTAAAGGGGTTTTGAAATGATTTAGAGGCCAAAATGAAGGGTTTTTACAGGATTTTTGTGAGGGGAAAAATGGGTGAAAGGAGGAGTGAAAATGATGGGTTTTAAGTAGTTTTCTCTTGGTAAAACAACAGTTACTTTTAGGACTATGAGGGAAACAACAGTGAAGATTTAACTCAAAGAGTAATAATCATCATAAAAACTTTAAAGGATGATAAGTTTTCAAAGGGAACTATCTCTTGAAGTTTTGAAGGCAAAGTCTAGCCACTATTGTGTATGACAAAATTTATGGGTGGCTAACATACTGATCATCACCAAAACTGATGCTAGCAAAAAAATCTGAATTATTTTCCGAGTATAAAAAAATATGCTCCTAACAGTCCACAACAAACGCAATAGCCAAACTGCACTCAAATTTCTCAACGCCTGCTCCAATCAAATGATGAACACAGCACAGGAAAATTATTTTGCGGTATTTTTTTTTAAAATCTGCCACAACACTGCAGCATGACATGAGGGTTTTCGTTAATCACATGCTGCAAACGCACCAGAGGAAAATGTTGGCAAACAAACTTCGTTGGCAGCGTTGTCACAAGTTGAAAACAATCTGCTGCTCCCTTAACATCAACGCTGCCACCAGCCTCCTCGGATCTCAAGAGCTCTAATACCACTATTAAATAATAAACATGTGATTTCTATATCTCATTCATTGAATTGGATTACATTTATACTTCAGAAATTAGTTCAAAAATTAGTTATCACTAACTACTAACTTCCTAACTACCTAACTGAACAGGACCCTTAGGATTCCCATAGAATTACAACAACTAATAATGGTTGTCTGTATATTTTAACAGATTACTATGTTCCATAAGTATGCAATAATATTAAGGGAAATACAAGTAAATTACAAAGATTATTCCACCCATCTTTAGTGAAAATACCTTCATGAAGTAATGTCAACATCAATATTATGATATTTTTTCTGTGTCAAAATTTTGTTGGAGGTGATCCAATTCCTAAAATCTTATAGAGAATGAGTTATAAATCCAAGAATAAAAAAAAGTAATGAATTCAAACGTAATGGTAAAAAAGATAGTTAGTGACAACAAGATTGAGATTGACGTGAGTTTCCTATTATATGGCGTGAGAGGAGTAAATTTATACTTTATGAAGGCACATTATGATCATAAAAAATGGTTACCTAAGTAGTCAAGTTCATTAGTAGATCTAAGGTGGGATTAAGGTGGAGAATAATAGAATGAATAATCCTCAAGGAACAAAATTTTGGTATAATGTTTTTTCAATAATTTAATGATGCAAGTCCTAGCATATTAAAATTTAAGTACAACATTAAAATTTATATGAACTTACAAGTGCTATATAAAATCATGAAAGAATATGTGCATCTATTGTTTATGCAAAAATCCTTCTTGGCAAGAGAACCATCTCTCATATTTTACCAAACCCAAGGAACACAAAGGTTCAGAACAACTAATGAATACCCCTTGATTTAAAGCAACAATCACTATAATATGTAAAATAATTTTAAAAATTTAGAAGCCATAACTTTTTTACCATTATTTGTTTTAGTGTGTACATGACTTGAAGCAACTCCCACGATTTAATCTTCAGTCTATGCAACTCATATCCTATAAATAAAACAATGGAGTGAATTATCTAACTTCCTTCGAACAATGGATTGTTATGGGAGGAAGTATAATAAATGAAACAACATTAAATGCATGTAAACAACCCAAAATGAGGAGGGAGAAACTATGTGAATCCATTTATATTAATTAAGTAAATGATAATAGTATAATAGATTGAAATTTATTCTTTGATGTCATTTAAGTTCTCCTTTCTCTTTGACTTATTCCTTTATTGGGCCTCTCAGTAATCAAAATCTTAGCAGCATAAGTTTATCTCTAACTCTTCCTTCCTTCCCCTTGGTATGGCCTTCATTATATATGTATAGAGGAGAGGCTATTTCAGGGTGAATGGATGAGCTTGATGGCTTGAGTGAGAAGCTTGAGTTTGAAAGCTTAATTTGTGGTGATGCACATGAGGTTTGATCTTATCTCACATTATTTCTCCTTGTTATTTTCAATTTCAAAGGTTGGGAAGGCGATTATGGTTTGGCAGTGATGTAGCATGCAACTATCACATGTTGTAAATGTTGCAAGGCTTGTCATGCTTTGTTATAGTGGGAGGGTGCGATCATGCTTAAAAATTTTTTTAAGGGAATGAATTATAGGTGTCTCAGCATGTGATATAAATGGATTCTCAAGGTTCATGAGGTTTAATTCATGTTGATGTGATATCTCAGAAGAAAAATAATAATAATAAATAAATAAATAAAATAAAATAAAAATAAATAAATAAATAAAATAAAATATAATGTAATATGTGAAAGGTTTAAGGAATATGTCATGAACAGTTAGCATAGAGGATTATATAGGAAGCATTGAAATAAAGTCCATATGTGTTAAAATATGTTTCGTTTGGAATTTAAGCATATGGTTCATTCATGAATTAGAGTGTAATTGTATAATGTGGGTTTCCAAGTATGAATATCTTAAATAATTTTAAGTAAATACTAATGAATATTTAATATCATATTAGGCTCTATTTTTCAAAAAACAAATGTCATATGTGAAAGGTTTAAGGAATATGTCATGAACACTTAGCATAGAGGATCATATAGGAAACATTGAAATAAACTCCATATGTATTAAAAATATGTTTTGTTTGGAATTTAAGGATATGGTCCATTCATGAATTAGAGTGTAATTGTATAATGTGGGTTTCAAGTATAAATATATTAAATAATTTTAAGTAAATACTAATGAACATTTGATATCATCCTAGGCTCTATTTTTCACATATAAGTTCAATAAGGAAAGAACAAAAATCCCCTACCATCTAGATTGATGTGAATTTTAGTAATAGCTATTATCAAGAGTCAACTAGGTGCATGAATGAATCCATTAATCATTCACAATAATTCAATCATTTCACCATCATTCTACCCATTGAGTAAGGCACCCTCATAACCAACCTACCATTTTTACATAGAATTCAATTTATTTTTTTACAATATCTTTCACAAGCTAGTAAACTCATCCACAACCAATACTACTTCTTAATAAATTCAAAATAAATGTTAGCTATTTCAATAAGTGAAAAGAATCAACAAAAAAAATTGCTTTATGCAATCCAAGTAATAAAAAATAATATGTTTTCTAAAACTCCTCACATTATGACTCCTCTCTTATACCTAATATAACTATATCAACATTCATTTATATTACTCCTCTCTTATACCTAATATAACTATATCAACATTCATTTATATTATGATATTTTTCACTACATTATATATATAGCTTTACGTTTAATATATAGAAAATAAATAAAAATAAAAATATATATACCCTAAGTATATATTTTTTTTCTCACATATATCTATATATATTCTATTTTTATTTGGCCATGTATATTTTCTCACCCAGCCAACTTTATATATATTTACAAGTCTATTTATGCACAAATCATGGTACTCAAAATGGGGGGTTTACACATGTCCAGATTGTCTAAGTAGCTAGAGCCTACTTGGGCTTCAACCAACATGAACTCCAACTGCATCCAAAAGCCAACCTTTCCTTCCATGGAATCCGACGATCCTGCCCCGGACAGGCTGAGAGGAAAAGAAAGTTCCTTGTTCTTCTCCATATGGTCCATAGCTTCTACCAGTAGTATGGAATGTAAGTGACTTTACAACAGTTGGGCCCGTTACTAGAACAGTGCCCAAGTATCCGGTGATGGAAGTCAATATTTCAAAAGGGTAATTAAATAGTATCTGCATGCAATTAAACATAACATTAAAAATCAAATACTTTCAGATAATCTTTGCTCGTCTATAATGTAATGAAATGATTTATCAGTATACTCACCCTGTGAGTTTTGACAGCACTTATGGTGCCTCCATGAGTATTTCCCCATATGGCCTGGCCATTTCTATCATATTCCACTTTGATAGCAGTTATACCTGCTCCTCGATATAGAACAATTTGTCGAACACCTGTGTAAATCCCGTCGTCAAATATACCTCCACCGCTACCACCCCAAGGCCCGTGCCTTGAAGTGAAACTGTAGAGCGTGAGACTCTCTTTAGAAAAATCCAAGTCACTCTGCACTAAGCGCAAAAAAAATATCTCAGTTGAGGATCTCTAGGCCAAGCAGCACCAGTACAATATTTTATAACTTACTCTGTAACCTTTATAAGATGAGAGGAAAAAAATAAATATACATGTCAAATAAATTTCTTTGAGATTAAGTGCAAGGTTGTATAGACAAGGTTTTCTAATTTCTATAATTTAAGATAAATTATTATCTTTTATTATTAAGTAAGTCATTTGTCTATGCTTATTTTTATGAGAGGTAGATTATTCATCACTTTCGGGATTTGCACCGGGTAGGACTTTTAGGGAGGTCGCTCATCTCATAACTCTTTTAGCTCAAGTTCGCTTAACTGTGGAGTTTCCCCTCACGATCAAGCTCACTTAGCTTGCTACCCCATTAAGCGCGATTGAGCCACATGAGTTCTGGGGATGGGTGACCTCCCGAGAAGGTGCAAGCCCCTAAAGTGATTGATGCTTGACGATATGTGATTCATTTCAATAGTTTCAATCCCACTTCTTCACCTCTATGAGCATCCCCAGATGCAATGAGTGTTAAGTGGACTATTCAAAATCATGAAAAATTAGTCAGTTACAACCTCCTATCATGAAAATGATCATATATGAATAACTTACTTAACTCAATTGAATCCCAAAAATGATATCTAATATAATGTACTCAAAAAACTCCTCATGTATAAAATATCTTAAATTTATTTTATTTTAAATACAAATTTTAAAACAAATTCATTAAATAAATTATTTCGATGGTATAATATGTATATATAATGTACATAGTGCTGGTTATTTTTATTGAATACAAAGAATTTGCAATCAATATAAATTGTTTCGACCAATGTAAAGTATGTATAAATCTTCAATTTAATTTATTTAGAATGCATGCAATATAATGGTATGGGAGTTATATTATCCTAAAATTCAATTATAGGAATAACCCAAGATGCAGAAAGAAAACGAAAAAATAAAATAGAATGTCCTCTCAGTTAGTTAAAGCTTATCACCAACCTGGCCTTCGAGCATATGGACGCCAATTGCATCCAAACACCAGCCTTTCTTTCCATGAAATCCAACTATCTTTCCCTGGACAAGTTTAGAGGGAAAGAAAGATCCCTGCTCTTCTCCATAGGGTCCATAGTTCCTAAGATTGGTGTGAAATGTAAGAGACTTTATGGCAGTTGGGCCCATGCGTAGCACAGTGCCATAGTAGCCACTGATGGAGGTCAATATCTCAGATGGATAATCAAATAATATCTGCATGCAGCAAAATGGGTACATAGTCATTATGGTTGGAAACCATTAAAATAAAATTGCAATAGGTTCAAATATTTTTAGTCCATATTTCTATATTTATTTAAAACACAAAATTGGGAAATTATTTGACTCATCAAGCCTAACAATTAAGTTTTCTTGTTTACAGGAAATTTTCTTCTTTCTAATTCATCAAATTTCCAAAAATATTTCAAAATCTATAATAAATTTAAGTTCGATAAAAAATTGCTTTTGGTAATAATCATTATCTGGAATTCTCCATACTTTCAAAACCAATCAGTATAATTTATAGAAACAAAGACATTGATTAGTTCAATAATTCAAAACAACAATTCATAACCATATGTGATTATCACAAATTAAATATCACAAAAATCAAATTCCAAAAATTTAAGTTCAACCACTATTTAAGATTACTATCAAAATACATACCCTTCAAAACTAACTCTACTATCAAAATACATACCCTGTCAGTTTTGAAAGCATTTGTGGTTCCTCCATGACGATTTCCCCAAATGGACTGGCCATTTCTGTCATATTCCACCTTCATGGAAGCAATGCCCGCTCCTCGGCTTAGAACGATCTGTCGAACGCCTGTGTAAATCCCGTCATGGAAATCAGTTCCACCACTACCACCCCAAGGCCCATGTGACACCGGTGATATGAGATAAAGTGTGGCGGCTGGAGTACCTAAATTTGATATATAGGTTCCAATGCAGTCCAAATACAAACCACTCCGGCCATGGAAACCAACTATCTTCGATCCTGGTTTTGAAAATGAGAAATAGGTCCCATGCTGAACACCATACGGTCCATATTTCTTAAAATTGCTCTCAAATGTCAGTGACCTTATCACAGACGAAGAGCCTTGTGAAATAGAACAGAAATGTCCGCTCATTGAAATGAGAATCTCTTTTGGATACTCCAATTCAATCTGCAGAAGATGTATTTTAGTGAATACCAATTTGGAAATTTGATGAACAAGAGCAAATTTAATTGTTTAACTTCGATCCTCTTCATCAAATTTCAGGAATATTTCCATTTCTACCATCTAACTTAATTTCAACCAAGATTTGGCTATGTCTAAATTCTAAATTAATACAATAAATTTGAGAGTCCCCTCCGTATTTTCTCTTACTGTAAATCAACAACTACCTTATCAGTTTTGATGTTCCCAGTTCCACCGTGCCTGTCCGACCACGCAGGACTTCCATCTCTGTCATATTCAAATTTAACGGACTCTATGGCCTCTGCATGCACTATTATTATTTGGCGAATGTCTGTATATACTCCATCGTCCCATGCAGTTCCACCATTGCCACCCCACGGACCAGCTGAAATATCCCTCGTGCCCTGCAAAATCCAGAGGAGGAAAGGACCAGGTTTAACACACTCTCACCATTTAATTTAAACAGTGTTAAGCCAATTTAAATCAATGTTTAATTTGCCCCATCCTATTGAATTTTGCTGAATTTTGCACTTCGCATCTTTTAATCCATGAAAGCTTTTTCTAATGATTATTAGAGCATCTTTTTCGACCGACCATCCTATTGCTTTTTCCAATGATATTTAATAGAGTATCTTTTTCGACCGACCATCATGTATTAACACTTTTGTAATTTTTTTACTTATAATAAATGCAATAAATTCATATATATATATATATATATAAAAGCAAATGTAATATTATAGTAATAAAAATTAAAATTTTAAATGATTTATTTATAAGTAAATTTACATATTTAATGTTAAATTATAATGATATTTACGATAATTGTTAAATTAGGTTTGGTTTATACGTGTTTTTTTTAAATGGGGAGAAATTGATTGATATAAACTTTATTTTTTGAAAAAATGAAAAGTTTTTATTTATTTTTTATGTTATAAAATGTTAAATTATATATGGTTAGAAATATATAAATTTTAATAGTATTGTAGGTGTTGATGTTGGGTTAGTGGGGGTGGTGGAAACTAGTGCCTTAAGTTTGATATCTAAGGTTGGGGACTCTTGATTTCACATTTTTTTTTAATTTTTGTAACTTTCTTGTCCTTCCTAGTTTTTCATGGAGGTCTCATTAGCATTTCCTGCATGTAGTTTTTTTTCCCCTTTGTATTAGGTGTATTTGTTTTATGTAAAGGAATGAACACTTAGTTTTTATGTAAAGGAATGAGCTCAGAGTAGTATGTGTGTTCAACCCCTACCAACATTCTTAGTGAAATAGATAATGCAAAATAGGAGGCCAAAATTGAAAGAATATTTATTACTAATTTTGAGGTAGAGGAGGAGGTTGTTAGATGGTTGTTAGACACCAACAACATAAGAACTCCAAAGACTAGATATATGCAAAAATTGGATATCTGTTGAAGACCATTATCCATAAATTTTCAATGGAGTGCTTTGAAACCCAATAGTAGATCCTCTTATGCATGGACTACTAAAGAAAAAGCTAATGTATAGGGTTTCTATGATGGCTAGAAAGTTGGAAAACCTAGATTTCTCTTCATGTGATGAAGAAGGTGACATACTTAACACCATTTATGTGGATTGGCTCTCTATATAGATGTATCTTTTCTTTTTTCTTTTTGGTTATAATTATAGTAATCTATTTGGTTCTCCAGGACTATATTATCTTATTTGTTTTGTTATTAAGTTTAGTTTGTTCAAAAGGAAAAAAGCTCTATTGTTATGCTTCCACTTACATGTCCATAAACATAGTGTATGATGTACATTTTTTCATGAATGCCTAATATAAATATTTTCTAACTTACAAAAACACAAAAACAAAAATGAAATTTAATATGAATGAAGAAGCCATTTTCATCCCCTTTCTTAAGTCCAATAAAAATGAGAAATTCTTTCATTTTGCAACCTTTTATGAATTATTCATTAACTTATTACATCAATGAGAATTCATATATATATATGTGTGTGTGTGTGTGTGTGTGTGTGTGTGTGTGTTTAATGACCTCTTTAAGACATCTTGAGTTTTTTTTGTATCCTCTAATTTTTTATGAAACCACAATTTCTCCTTAAATTTAAATGAAGTGGTATTTTTATTGCTAACAATATTCAACATAGTAGTTTCTTTTTTTGTTCCTAAAAAATTAGAAAATAATTTACATCTTTATGCTTGCATATAAATATTAACTACCTAGACATAACTATATTCTTCATGGGAGAAATGCACCATCCCACTTTACATGAGAAGAAGGATATGATAAGAAGTATTGATTTTAGTTTTAAGATTATAAATTATAAAAGGCTTCTAGATTTTTGTAATATTTGTCTATGAGTTTTTTTTAGAGATGTTGTAATTTGAAACTTTACATTCATACAAAATAATACAAAAATTGTGTACTCACAATCAAATATTTGTATATTTACAAATTTTTCTGTGAATTATACTAATGCATTATTATAATATAATACAAAAATATATAATATATATTTATAAAACTAAGATTTAAATAATAAAATAATAACTTTTATAATATAAATTAATAATAATAATAATTTAAGATGTTAATTTATTTTTGTTTAAATCTACCTATTAAATTTTAATGAAAAAATTTAATAATCATAAATCTTACTTTAATATTTATAAATTAATATATATTATAAATATTAATGATATTATCTTAAAATAAAATTTGAATTGTATTTCTATAGGTTAATATATTATAAATATCAGTATCTTAATAGAAGATTTAAATTCTTTCCGGCTTTAAAAAAAACTCACAAAATTATATATATGTTCGTCTTATATTCACACATTCATGTATGTATATTTTAGTTAGTCTTACAATCATACAGACATTTAAATCTATCATTTTTAATATTAATACTATTATGATTAAAATAAAATCAATATTATCAATTTCATTGGTCACATTTCTAGTTTTTTAAGCTAATTCATTTATAACGATTTTGACTCACTAATTTCCATTTTCTTTAACAATAAAAACATAATTTTAAAGAATTAAACTTAAATTATTTCTCTTTTCATAAAATCTAAATGGTAACCACCATCCTCATAAAATATTAAAATATTATAATTTAAAAAAACTAGAAAAAGAACACACCTAAGATACCACGTTAAAAGTTCAAGTTCATAAGGCGATGAAATTGAGAATAGCAACGACAGATCAACTTACCATGGATTTAGCTCAGTCTGTCCTCCTCCGTTTGAATTGATAGCGAATATCTTGACTGAATCTGCAACAAAACCCTTTTAAAGAAGGAACTCAAAATCAATTATACACTGAGTTCCAAAGAGCAGTATGGACGAAGCATTTACAGCATACCTATAATATGTTTGTTTATGGAGACCCAGATCCAAAAATCAGTTTTAACAGCATTCAAGGAAAGGAAATACGTTTAGATATAATTACAGTAGTCAAAGACCTAAAAACATATATAGGCGTTTTATGAAGTATTACCTTAAAATTTTCTTCACGCAGAGACGTGGAGATTTTGACACAAATTGAATGATCGTAATCTTCTGAAGAATTGTATATAGTCGTTGAATGAGATTACTGCGTGGGGTATTTTAAATGAACCACGGTACTGGATTTTTTTTGGAAGAATGAACATCTCTGGATGCGAACCCTGAAAAGCAGAAGAGAACAGCTTTCACAGTTGTCAGAGATCTGGAGGGTATGGTACGACATCTCAGCTAAAAAGCGACATTAATGCCAGTTAAAGTACATTCTTATTCCACATATCTTTATTTATGGATATCATTCGGATTCCAGCCTTGCGAATGTAGGTATATTATTCCAGTTTGGATTGGTATCTGCCACATAATTTTTCCACATTTTGTCGTGGAATTTACTTTTGCCTTTGCCTAGTCAAGGCAATGCCCATGGCCGGTACGGAAATTCGGTAGTGTTGGTGTTATATTAGCTGGAGATTCTAAAGCTCTCGAGATAAAGGTTGGTGGCTAATGGAAAGCACATTTATACTTAGTAACTTCAATAATTCAACTAGTGTTTTTGAGGATTTGGCAGCAAACTTTCCAGTATGAACCAAAGAATGAAGTTGACAAATTGTCAGGATGGCCAAAATTGACTGGAATCTGGAATCTGGGTAAAAAAATTTAAAAAATTTTACAGTACCCAAAATATTAAAGTTTGATAGTTATAATGTGGATTTACAAAAATCCCTACCTGATTTGCTTAAAATCTTATCAAAATTTCCATATTTTTCAAGACGAAAAAGCAGTCTAATTAAACTACGGCCCAAAGAATTTGGATGCTGATCGATAAATTCCAAATGAGGATCTCTAGATGTAGCACAAGTAGCTTACTCTCGGCCGTTTGATCATGGTTAAAGCAATCCTGCACGGTATGCCCGTTTATTGGATGCATTTATTTCTTTTCCCATGGCAGTTGATCAACGCTATCATCTCCAACTTTCTTTGGAACGGGGCGGCTAGTAAATACAAGATTCACTTGGTCATATTATCTACCTTATCCAAATTTGTGGCAAAGCCAGGGTGGGATATTTGGGATCCCAAATGGTTGAATTTCTTTGGAATGGGGTTGCTAATAAATACAAGATCCATTTGGTCACATTATCTACTTTATCTAAATTTGTAGCGAAGGAGGTTGGGATATTTGTGACACCAAATGTTTCAACCAGGTCCTTATCTTCCCCTTATCATTAGCAGCTTTTGGAGGGCTTTTAATGGATTTGGTGGCAGGACATTATTTGGGACAAATACTTAAATAATATGCAATTAGAAGATTGGATCTCGGGAGGTGCTCCAGTGGCCCGACGCTCCTCATACATTTGGTGCATCTTCATGAAAGTTCGCCAATAGTTTTGTGCCAACTTATGTCGCGAAGTGGGCCACTGGGAGAAGATCTATATCGGTCTTGACCCAATTAAAGGCATGTTCACGGACTCTCACCTTTTATCGTTCAATCTAATACAATTCCTTTTACATAATGGACTCTCATCTATGGCCCTCTTAGGGAGGATGGGTCAAGCCCCATACAATTCTCTCTATTGGCCAAATGCAAGAGAGTTGGGCATTCCAGGAGTTTTGAGGTGGATTGGAATACATATCGCTTAAACCTTATCAATTCAGGCATTACACTTTCTCACAAGCCTCGTAAACTTGCATGGGATGATTCCAATTCTGGAGGGGATGTCCTTGTTAAGGGAGTATACAATTTTTCATCCTCTATGACCCTGGCACAACCACTATATGGTTGGTTAGCAAGGATGTGGAGGTGGAATGCCCCTTTAAACATCAAATGTTTTGTATGGTTGGTCTTAAACAACTAGATTTTCACATGGGATATGCTCACCAAACGGGAAATTTTTGGCCCTAGTTGTTGCTTGCTTTGTGGATTGGCCCCTGAGGACTTCGAGCATTTGTTCCTACATTTCCCCTTTCCTCTAGATATTTGGGAGGAGCTCATACACAGGGTTATGGTGGATCCCTTGATAGACAAATCATCCATTTTTGATCGGTTGTTCGAATGGGAAGGTGCTCAAAAACCACTTCAAGCCCTTCCTTTATTTTTCCTATGGGGTATCTCAAATAAAAGGAATAAATTCATTTTTGAAAATTAGGAAATCAGTTTCCTAAAAGTCACTCATATTGTATGGGCATCTTGGATTATTACCTGGAGGTGGGACCTTGGACACCATGCGTCCGCCGCAAGGTGGCATATATCACACAATTGGACTTTTTCCCGCGCAGTTAGCTTCTTTGATGGTGTGTGATTTCAAGGAAATTGTGGTTGTGGTGTTTTCATCATGATGGACCAACTTACTGATTTTAGATGTTGTTGGTCTGGTGGCACTAGTACCTACTGCAGAGTGGAAGTCCTCACACTCTCGAGCGTTTTGCAGATTGCAAGTTGGCTCACCATAAATGAGCTCACAGTGGATGGAGACTCCAAATTGGAAATTGATTAGGTGCGGCGTATTTCCTCTCTAGATATCCCCTCACTGCATCATTGGACTTAGTAGATATTGGACCTTTGTCCCTCATTCAACCACAATTCATTCTCCCATAACTATCGGCAGCAGAATTAGGTGGTTGATGGGTTGTCCAAGCGTGGGGCTTCGATGCCCCCTGTCTATGCTTGCTACAGCCTTTGTTATCGCGAGGTTCAATAAGAGTCAAGGCACTTCACATTTTTGGACTGGTTAATTTTTTTTTGCTCCTGATGTCGTAGCAATGTTTTCGACTCTTTATCTTGCATGTTTTTCCCATGATTTCTTAGTCGCTTTGCTCTATGGCCTTATGTGATGCTTTTGATTGAAAATTGTTGGTGATTTTCTTTTTCCCGGTACAATGTTTCTATGAAAATTACATATCACAGGACCTAAGAACTATGTAACAACCTTTTTTAAATAAAAAAATTGTTTTTTTTTTCTTTCTAAAAACATAAATAAATAAATAAATAAAGATAAAAAAAATTATTATTATTATTATTATTTTTAAATAAACATGTTTCCACGAATCAATTTATTAAAAATGAACAAAATTATTTTAAGCAAGGTGAAGAAGCATTATGATGAATCGAATGAATAAAAATATTTCAAGCACCACGAAGAGGATGAAAAAGTATGGTGATGAATTTGGATTTGACAAGGATTAATGTGTGTGTGTGTGTGTGTGTGTGTGTATATATATATATATATATATATATATATATATATAAGGAATAGGTGGCTTATATTAATTAAAATCTAGTATACGAGTCAAAACCCTTACAATCATAGACATAATATCATCTCTCATGCTCCCTTATTTTCAAAAAGAGTTCTACTACTACCGTGCCTCTAGCCTACTACTAATATAATTTATCTTATACGATCTCCAAAAAGAGCCATTATATAATAATGTTTGACATAACATTAAACAAAGAAAGTTTCTAAAATATAACTACATTCTTGGTTGTTCATCTGCAACTTCATTCCCATTTTCTTCCTTTGTCTGTATTTGAATTTATGGAAGCTACTCCTCAGGCTCGCTTGACCGAATTGTTCCTAGAGAGGATGGCTCTTGCAAGCCCAGGACCTCCTTCATAACTCCCACTTTCGTTGCCTCTACCGCAACCTCGATTCCATCAACCTTTAGCATCAAAATTATCAACTTTGGTCGACAATATTTCCACCAGAAGGTGAATCTACTTCATGTCCTTGTGCAATGCTTCCATTTCTCTTGAAACCAATAAGAAATGGGTGTGTGCCTCCAAAACAAATTTCTCCTTGTTATAACATCATTCAACACACATGTATTTCTGATGCTCTTATATGGCCTTGGGCATCCCTTTCCCATGCAAACTTGATCTTATATTAAAAAAACTATTTTGAATTCCATATGTGACTCTGCCCTTTCAAAAGTGAGTACACACGCGGGTACCATAACGCAAAACCCGCGTATATTTTTAAAAATATGAAGAAAGAAAAAATGCCCTATGTTTCGGGCGGGGTTTATAGGTTTCATCAGAGGCCCACCTACAGGTGCTCGTGACCTAACTAAATTAACTAGTTTCTAGTGGTATTTATAAACCTCATGGGAAGGCCTAGTAAAAAACAAGGAGATAGGATATCAAAATTATAATCATTTCGGTCCCTAGATCAAGTCTGATTTTCCATGTGCCTCCTTCACTCACAATCATAGGAAACTCTTGTTTCCTTGCATAGCTGTGGATCCATCATTATATGGCATCCTTTTTCATATACTCAAGAGGTGATCTTTGAGGCTTGGGCTGAATGGATCCAGATGAAGGTTTCATTGGTGCCGTGGTTGGATTATGTTGTATCTCTCTACTACTATTTGCTTATATCAGTAAAGAAGCTCTATCTCGTTTCCGATATGCTATGATATCATGTTTCATGATTCATATTTGATATGTCATGGTTTATATGTTTATACTTGACAATCTAACATGTTTATTATGTATGCACCTTGAATTACTTGTTATGTATATGCTTCGTTGAACTGTGTTGCAGGCCTCCTCACTTTGGAGGAAGAAGAGGGTTTGGACCCTATGGGATCGACATCAAACGTAGGACCTTCGAGTACTCCTCTCAAATCCAACTTTAGTACTTTATATGGTTTTTATGCTTGAACGAATGCTTCTTGTTGATCATCTTCTTTCACTCCATTGAGGTTTTTAACCCTTACCTTCAGAAAGTTTTTCCCACCAACAGAACTGGTGACTCCGCTACAGAATACAGTGAATTATTTCCTAAAGGGTCGTTTTTTCGTTGATCTAGGTTCTTCTGTGTTATTTCTTGATTTTTCCAGTCTTTTTGACTCATTTGTAGTCTGACTAATCAGTCTAATCTTCTAGATCACATCTGTTTTTTTATTTTTTCCCTGCTTTTCCATTTACACATGCTTTTTATTGTAGACATAAGTGTATATACATGAATTCTACCAAAGAAACCTATGTATACACTACTTTCTTCAAATATAATCGTGCATACATGTGGTTCTGTATTGATACAATCGCGTACAGATAGGAAAATTTGATTTTTTCCAGTTCTAGTTTGTGTCAGGGGTTTGGCCTTATTTATGTTGGTTTCTTGACATCATTTACTCTCTGGAATGGTCTTGTTTCTTGTTGTTGTCGATTTTTCCATCTCTTTTTACAAAAATATTGTGTCAACCTAGGGTTTTTGCTTTTTAAAGTTTTTTTTTGGTTTAAGTTTGGTTTCAGACCTGCTTTAAGAAGTGTTTGTCTGTTATGTTATTTTGGGACAACTGGTTGGTCTTCAGCTTGCCTATAACCCAATATTTTCATTACTTTGATTTGCACCCTTGAAATTGGCTCATTTTTCTTATTTTTGTTTATTTGAGAGGGATCTTTACAATTTTGATTCGATGAAATATTTTAGCTCTCTAAAATCTCTCTTATCCTTAATATTTTATGTGTCTTTTAGATCAAGTGGCTCAAGTTATTTTTGTCTCTCATTCACATTAGTCTTGTCATCTTTATGATTATTTATGACTAGTGGTGTTTAAGTCTCTTTTCTTGATTTTGATTTTGAAAGAACGACTACTCCTCTCTGAAAAAAATTTCCATAAGTCATTAAAAATAAAATAAAATAAACGTTTATTTTTGCCTTTATTTTATTTGGTTTTTGGCTTTTTCAGCCATTTTTTCTTTCAACAAGTGTGTGAATATTTGTTTTGAGGTTGAAATTTTCTTTTCTTGGAGAGGTTTTTTATTTGATATTTGCTTCTCTTTGATTGTCAAATTTTGGATTTTGTTTTTGAAAGAGCACATTTGTTTGTTTTGAGTTTTTCTTGGAATCTTGCATTTTGGAATTCTAGTATGCATTAAGGTAGTTAGAATTTTAGGAATTTTATTCTCTTTTTTATAGACATTGAATGTGTGAGTGTGTTAAATTGAAAAACGAAAAAAGAGTTTTTCTTTATTAAGTTTATAGTAGACCCTTGGTAGAAATCACTTTTCATTGAAGACAAATAGTTGCATTGTCATGTAGCTAGATTTTCTATTGATTTCTATTGGGTCAAAACACCATCAGTTGCACTTCTACTAGCCTTGACCTAAATAAAAACCAAT
Source organism: Pinus albicaulis (assembly GCA_034641835.2). Lineage (NCBI taxonomy): Eukaryota > Viridiplantae > Streptophyta > Pinopsida > Pinales > Pinaceae > Pinus > Pinus albicaulis. The sequence continues at coordinate 135,512 of JAXQQM020092742.1, forward strand.
AAAATCAAGAGCTTAATATAAAATGAACTATATTTTTATTTTTTTCATAGTAACATCAATTATTCTAGAGAATTTTAGGGCCTTGGAATAGGTGTGTGGAGAGTAAAGTCTATGTGGCCACTCAAAATTGAAAGCATACAAGATGATTAATGAGTGGAAATCTAGTATCGTTATGTTTTCCAGGAAATATCCTCTAACACAGGAGTCAAGCACGAGGAGGTGTGAAGATAAGGAAAGAGAGATACCATCTCTCCTACTTGTTGGATTGCGTGCCCACGAATGTTCTGACCGACCTCTGATTACGAGCTGGTGACCTTAGTTTCATTTCCTAGGGACCACATAGGTGGTTGCGGGGGGAATGCCTGTGGTACCTGATACAGACGTTGCATCACTTTCATAGTACTTCTGGAGGTTTCCCTTGTGAAGCTCGGGTACTTGCACCGGAAAATTTTATTGTCTTAAGGTCAGCGGAATTGTTTCTAATACCTTAACTGGTAGGCTTCGACCCTTATCATCCCAGAATACCTTCAGAAGGCCCCTTTTATATAATTTATTGTATTTTGGTGTTCGTTCCTAACCACCTAGAGCAGAAATACTTGGAATTTGTTTGCTTGTTTGTATCTTTAGGACTTTATAGTGGAGTGCTCTTTTCTCTTTGTATTTAGTTGGCTTTAGGTGGATTTTGTCTTGTCACTTCAGAACCTTTGATCCTGTGTGACTGAACAACCACTCCATTTGGTCTTGAAAGGATTTTGATCTTTCTCTTGAAATTTTTGAGTTTACTCTTTAAGGGCGAATATTTGAGTGTGCATCTCTCTTCCTTAAAAATTCATTTGAACAATCCTGTAAGGGAAGGATCTACGTATAGTTGGGTATGGCCAATATTCTTGTGGATGTTGTTAGCACAGTTTTTTGCTAAGTCATGAGTCCATTTCAAGGTTTTTTTTTTTTTAGGATTAGACTTTAAAATTTTCAAAAAAACATTGGTCGATACCGAAATATCCAGTAGTGCATGTTTTAGCCTTTTCGGACAGTATTTTATATTCATGTTTATGAATGTTTTTCTTTTATTCTGATGCTACCAGAAATTCCAAAAGCGTCCTCTATTTTTAAAAAATAAAAGAAAAAGTGCATCTGCATTTGTCAAGCCACGTGTTGTAGTGTAAATATGTTTTAGATTTTGTTTTTAAATGTTTTATATCTTATGATAGGATTTGTATGTGGTCAGTTTAGTTGAAGTCAAGTCATGGTATACGTTAACACTTAGGTGTCAACCCACAGTAATACACCCAACTATTAATCCCGTCTTGTTTATCACCCCAAGTCAGTTAATCTCGTGTGCGTGTTCGGAACGGAGGAGATCATGGTCACCAAAATTAACGTAATGACCATTTGGATGGTCACACAGTAGTGCTGCCAGAAATTTCGGCGAATAATCAACAAGACAACAGAGGTGACTTCCAGTCACATATCCACTTGTCTCAATCCATCTGTAGCTTTCCATACAAAGATACACAACCAACTGAAGGTAGTAATGGCTATCACACGGTGCACACTAGGGTCAAGAATATTTTCCATAATGAAAATTGATTTACATGGGGTGGTGAACTATGGTTACTCTTTTAAAACCACCAAAAAAGAAGAAGCGGTATCATTTGAGTGTTTAGCTGTTGGAGATCGAATTTTATAGAGTTGCAGTTTGAGGAGGAGTCTAGATTTCAGACAGGATTTCAAAAGGAAACACAAGTAACACCTATAAGGTGAAACTCGTCCAACTCTTCCACCTATTAGTTTCAAGAGACAAAGTCATTAATTTTTTAAGATGACTAAAATAGGTGGGAAAATAAAAAGAATTGAGCCACAGAGTGCAAACCTAGTGGATGAAAATTCAAGGGTAAGAAGCTTGTTTATCCAGGTAGGGTGGTATTCTTTGTGCATCAGGATAGGGATCTGTCACTTTGGAGTAGCTCAATTGTTTGAAAACTTTTTAAATGGACAAGAAGCCACAGTTTATGGTCTTACATTGTGGGTTTCAGGATACTCCATTGCTGAAGCATTTAACCTTCCACAGGAAGGAGAGAGGTGGTTTAAAAGTCAGGTTATCATAGGAGGAGACCTCAATAGTTTCCTCAAGGATGCACATAGAGATCCATATTGGCCAAGGGAATTCCAAGAAGCTATCTTAAAAATTATTGGGCAGAAGTTGTAAACTTATCAAAATATACCTCACTTGTGAAAGGAGGTATACAGTTATGTTTCTGTATCATATGAGGTTTCTTTTTCATGTTGCAAGTATGAAGACCTTAAATGTACCATACTTCTTGCTGAAGAGTCTGACAAATATGTCAGCAAGGATCCAAACTCACACTGTTGTTTCAGAATATAGCTTGTATTATCAAGCTCTCATCAAGTTTCTAGTTGAATAAGAGTTAAGGAAAATAAATCAAACCTGGGACCATTTCTTGTTTTACAGGGCAAGCCAACTTGCACCTACACCTCCAGTTTCACAACCACACCAATTCCTCCATTTCCTAATATCTACACTAGAGCTCGAAGAGGAAGGTATGCAACTGTAGAGAAATCTAAAGTGCGGATGCTACTGGAAATTCGGATAGGAGATATTAAGAAAAAGATGCAGAAAGAGTATCAGTCTACAAAATCTGATGAAGAAATCCTCAAAGATGTTGGATATGAGATCAGTAATAAGAAGAAGAAATAAAAATCCAAACCTGTTGCTAGTACCAGAAATAGGCATACCAGAGACAACAACAAGTTTAGGCTTAAGTCCAAGGCTCTACACAATCCAAGCTTAATGACAAAGGTCATTGATATAGAAGGTAAATATGAAGGATCAAAGACAGAGAAATCCATGAAAAAAAAAAACCCTTCAGAGCAGCACTTAGAGCCCTCAAAGAGCAAAAAGATACAAAAGGGCTTTAAGGAAGAGAAAGCCACTATCAAGGAAGTAGCCAAAATAATAGCTAGATCCAGATCAGATGCTGACACCAAATAGACTTGGATAAGCTTGTTGAAGCTGCAGCCCACATAAAAGGAAGTTAAAAAGGTTTTTTTGATACAAATACCTTTTTTCTTATCAATCACAATTTTGAACAACAGCTTAGATGTCAAGGAATATAAGTCTGCATAGGTTTTTTTATCATTTTCCGTGTATTTTTTAAAAAGAAACAGAGTGCTACCAGAAATTCCGATAGCATTCCAATTTTTGCACAGTTATAGGTTTTTGCCGAAATTTCTGGTAGCGCCTGTTTTAACTAAATTTTGACAAATGTCAGCAAATTTTTCGAGCCAGTTAAGGAAGGATAAGAACCCATAACCAAAAGGATATAACAAGTAATGGTGAAAGGTAGTTATGAGGTTGTTGGAGGGTCTTATTAAATGGAGATACATGTTTATATAAAGACCAAAGACACAAGGAGACAAATCAGCAGAAAAAGGGGCAGCATGACAACACACTCAGTTTTTCAGCCCAGATTTCTTCTCTTCTTTCTTCTACATTTGTCCTTTTAGTTAGATTTAGATGGGATATGGTTTTAATGTCTTTTGACAGCTATGTAATGTTAGGAGTAATGTTTCCTTCTTTTTAGAATAGATGGAGTTGGTGCCTCTCTTTCTATATATACCATTTGTAAATATCATTTCCAGGTTGGATGTTGGTCTACCTGAAGACTAAATATAATAAAAATCTTTTTTTAGTTCATGCTAGAGGATTTTCTGACTCAAGGACCATCTAATGTATTTTGTGTCTTCTTTATTTGTTAATTTCTTCTAAAATATGAATTGCAACAAATAGTAAGGTGTGAGTGAGAAACTGTTAAAGGATTTAATAGTAAATTATCTTCTTTCATTTTTCTTCAAATTATATATGTGTTATAGAACATGTCAGTGAAGATTTCATAAAGGATTTGTGGAATAATTTATACATGCAATCTATTTTCTGAATGTTGTTTACAGAGTTTGTGTAAAAATTCATCATCATAGCTGTGTGACTGATTTAGGATAGGAATATTTCTTAGAATAGGTATGAGTTATCCATCTTCTTCCATTTGTTACACTCTTCTCCCTATACTACCAATTTACCCATTCAATTTATACTTTCCGCAGCTTGCCAAATGCATGAAAGTTTTACAGAATATAAAAAATCATTTCAAAATATTTGAGAAGCCATCCCACCACTCAAACAACCCTTTTAAAATTTGAAATGAACTATTATGTGTAAGGCTTACTCCTTATGTAGTCAACCAATCTGCTTCACCTGTCATGTGGCTATGTGTTTAAGTAACACTTTTCCTTTTCTAAACATCACCTCATAACCACAGTCTTCCAATACCGCTACAGAGACAAGATTCTTCCTTAGGCATCGAAAATACAAAAAATATAGTTTGAGAGGGGAGCCAAACTCCCTCTGAAAGGTAATTGTACCTATCCCGGTTGCGTTATACCTCTCATCATCTCCAAAATCTATGTTCTGTTGGAGTTCCTTCTCCTCTAAGTCACTGAAGAGATCTCTATTCCCCGTCATATGTAATGAGGCACCATTGTCTATATAATGCATGCATCCAATTTTATTTTTGGCCATGCATGTAATGAGATTAAAATCAAGCTCGAACTGTGAAGCCAATGCTTCACCTGCTGCAAGTGCAAGCTCCTTCTTGCTTTCCTTCTTTTGTGGACAATTCAAAGCATAGTGCCCATGCTTCTGACAATGAAAACATCTAATCTTGGACAAGTATCTCTTGCCCTATTTACCTTGGGACTTCTTTCCCTTGGCTTTATTTCCTTTTCCAACTCAAGCACATTGCAATTTTCTCGTCGTTGCAAAAGTTTCTAAAAAAATATTTGATTTTAAATCGATGATATCTCCCTCATCCGAGCTTCAATTCGATAGATTTTTTTTTTAAATTTGGGTATTTTTTCACAAGGAATCAAAATATGCTATTTGTTTTTGAAAAATTTACATCAAAATTTTCACATATTCTTTGCAAACTCGCTGCCCAAGAATTTCTTGCTCTGATACCATTTAGAAAATCTCGAACACAACTATAATGCCATGTAGAAATTATATCAATTGATTCAATCCGATCATGAAATGTACTAAACAAGATACTAAATCCTTCTACAATATTTGTGTAATATAAAACACAATCACTCAATGACATGCAAGTAAGAGAAAGGAAATTACCAATCACGCAAAACAAGATGTATCTAGGGAAAGAACCTGCTCAAAACCACTCTATAATATATTGTACATAGTCAAAGAATCATGAAACAATAAAATGATTTCTCACACCAAGAAAATCTTGCACTATCCTGACTATCTCATCATGATCCTGCTCAAAACTGTCTAGCAATTATTAGGAAAAATTGACCAACACTTAGCCAATTTTGAGCCCTTCCTTAGCCCAACCTTGCTCACGCAATCCCTATGCAATTAATCTCTATTAAATAGGATAATTAGCCTTCCTTGACTAAGCAATCCCTATGAAGCCTTCCTTTGACATTATAACTGCACCTGGGAAGTTCGCCAAAAATACAACTAATAGTTTACTTGTCTTAAACCTTTGTCTCAACTGGGTCTCCATCAGAATTGGCATGCATTCAACTATTAATAGTGAATCATAAATTACTTGGTAGATCACTAATGGTGAATTATATCTATTTTAATTCACTTGATCTTCCACTAGCTCATCAAACCGTTAGAACTAGTTAAACTGATTTTAACTCAATTCATGTGAGTTAACTGATCTCACTCACACCACACTAGTGCTACAATTGCAACTTGGCCCTGTAAATAATAAAATCACTCTGCATGCCTATCCTTTTACCCTCAACTTGAAATTCTTGAGCTAACTAAGTCTATCACACTTAGTTAACTATTAAAAGTTGTTATGAGATAAGATTACAATTAATTTTCCAATTTATTTAAAACTTGGTTGCACACTACTGTGTTGCTAGGATCCATCATTATGTGACCTGTGATCCCACACTAGTGTGTGTGCATTTTCATGTTGTTTCTCAATGTCAATTTCACTTTTTATTGTTGAAAATTTCAACACCTATTTTGTTGTGGTCCACTCAAAATGTTCTTTAATATTCTCATATGAATTCTTTATTTCAAGAGCATCAAATGGGTGATAATTCTTCATCCTCTTCACCAAAGAAATATGGGCTTCCTCTTTCTCCTCCATATTGCAATAAGAAATCTAAAAGGAAGAGGAAGAGGAGTAATAAGAAGAACAATAATTCTCTCCATGAATCATCACTAACATTTGTTATTCATGTTGGAGATGAGCCTTAAGCTGATGCAAGTCATGTTGGGGCATAATTCTAGTCACTGAAAGTCATACTAGAAATGGGTTATCTACCTCTATCAGTTATGTTGATGATGTATGATGCAGAATAGCTACAAAATAAATACCAGAATGCGTCGCGGAATTGTATTTCTAAGATTCCACACAAAATTTCCCTTACTCATAGCAGAGTTCAACTTTGGAAATCTTAACATACATATGCGTGCGACCACAACAGATTACTTTACATAGACCACAAACAAAACCCTACACAAATGCACACACATGGGTGTCTTACCTGGAGGGTCCCACAATAGCTCCGACCAATTGCAGGTGATTGCACTTTGCGAACTTTACAACATAACTTAAAATTTAAACTCTATTTCTTGCAAGATGTGATGTTGCATCATTCTACCACGTGCCTTCTCCACTTCGCATCGCAAAGTATTTAACTTACCTTGTGACTGCCTTAACACTAACTTCCAAAAGTTTCAATTTTCGATTTTTCTCCCGGCACACTTTCAATCTCCGTCATTTAGTCTTTGCTGGATCCGACGGCCCACGTTTTTCTCCGTTGTATCACTTCGCATCACAAGTCAAACACTTTAACTTGTGAACTAAATAGTAAACGCTATCTTTTGCGATTTGCGATGTCCTCCCAACTGTGATTTGATCTCTCACCATTGATCGGTGTGGATCTAATAGTACTTGTCGAGCCTACAAATCTGATTGGTCTTTGTTCTGTGATTAACACAATATTCAATTCAAAAAAGGGTTGTGCAAGATCTATGGTCTCACTATGCCTAAAAATTCAATTAGTTTTCTTGTTGTGCGTTTAAATGAAAATGTTTGATTTCAAAAGAGATTTAAAATAGAGAGCCCGATTAAATCAAATAACACTTGGAATTTATTTGGAAATGAAATATTGTTTTAAAACAGAGAGCCCGATCAAGCACAAAACACTTGGAATTAATTTAGAAATGAAAAATACAAAGCCAAGCCCTCAGATGGTTGGTTTTTACATTTATTTATGCTTCTAAGTTCACTCCTTTCTCACTACGGATGGTAGAACCCCACAATGGTGGATTTGGTTTAGCTTTATGCCTTTCAAAACTCCGCATATGGTTGAGAAACTGTCATTCAATTTCAGAACAGTCTATTTGACTAAATACTTAACTAATCCTAATTTAACTATTCTCTTAATCTGCAAATTACAATGGCTTTGTTAGCCCAAATTAACTTAAAAAAAAGTAAAAAAGGAATTCAAAACTTCTTATTTTGTCCAGCAAAATAAATCAACTCTAGTTGTAGCCTTTCAGTTGGATGCTCCTACATTAGGCTCCTGGGGTAAATTAAACTCATGGCTCATGTCCATGAGCTCTTCAATAGAGTACCCTGCACTTTGAATTTGGGCAGTCTTCAACCAAGAAAAATCCTCCAGAGGATGATCCTTCCATTTGACCAGATACTCTAAATATTCTTTTCTTTGTGTCTTCTTGGCTACCTGTGTGTCCAAAATATGCTCAATTTCCAAAGGTTGTGCTAGAGGCATCTGTTTAATCCATGATCTCTCCTCATCCTGGGTCTCCCATGTTTGTCTCTCTGAATTGTCTTCCTCATCAATAGTAGTGTATGGGTACAGATCTTCCACATTAAAAATGGGCGAGATTCCTACACCCGAAGGTAATTGCAACTTGTAAGTGTTTGCCGAAAATTTCTGAAGAATTCTACATGGCCCAATATTTTTCATCTTCAATTTGTTGTATTCACCTTTAGGAAAACTATCCTTGCACAAATGTACCAATATCAGGTCTCCTACTTTGAATTGTACCTCCTGCCTTTTCAAATCTGCTCTTTGTTTATATTTTTGGCTATTGTCCTGTAACTTCAATTTGACCTGTTCATGTAGATTATTGATTTCTTTCGAGAAATCTTCGCCATCATCACTCCTATGCTCCAACTGACCCAAATCCAGTAGCTAAAATACTCCACATTGGTGCATTCCATATAGGATTTGGAAAGGACTTCGGCCTATGCTTCTATTGAGTGAGTCATTGTAGGCAAACTCCGCTTGTGCAAGAACACAATCCCATTTTCTGGAATTTTCACCAACCAAAGTCCTTAGAAAATTTCCCAGACTCCCATTCACAACTTTAGTTTTCCCATATGACTATGGATGATAGGCCAAACTAAAATTTAGTTTGGTGTCTAACTTCTTCCACAATGTTTGCCAGAAATGGCATGCGAACTTTACATCCTTGTTCGAGATGATGGAATTAGGAAAGCCATGTAATCTGACTATATCTGAAAAGAAAAAGTGTGCTACATGTGTGGAATCACTTGTCTTTCTACATGGAATGAAATGTGCCATTTTGGTGAAACGATCCACCACCACCATGATGGAATTGAATCCCCACTATGTTTTCGGTAGACCTAAGACAAAGTCCAAGCTGAGTGAGTCCCATGGTCTGTTTGGAATGGGTAAGGGTGTATGCAACTATGCATTTTGGCTACGTCCCTTTGCATGTTGACAAACTTTACACCTGATCACGAATCTCTACACATCTCTTCACATTCTCAGCCAATAGTAAAAGTGGCTCAACTAATCCAAAGTCTTATCTATGTCCGAAAATGTCTGGCCAAACCTACACTATGTTTTTCCTAGATTAAATTCTCTCACATAGAAAATTCTGGATCCTCCTTTGAACAGGAACCCCTCCTGCATGTTATAATCCAACCATGGACTATTGTCTCTCAGCAGTGGATTTTAGCAAGCTTCATAAGCTTCCTTAAAATATGCATCCACATCATACAAGTCTTTGAGATGTTCGAATCCCAACACTTTCACTGCGCTTTCTTGTAATATCAAACTTCTCCTACTTAACGCATCTGCCACCTTATTGGAATGACCGCTGATGTGTTTAAAAAAAAACATAAAACTTTGCAAGTAATACACCCATTTCGCATGTTTATGATTCATCTTGTGCTGCTGTATAATGTATTGTAACACAGAATTGTCTAAAAATAAGACAAATTCATTAGCCAGCAAATAATGTCTCCAATGTTTCAATGCTTGGATGACTGCATGAAAATATTTGTCATAAGATGTATACTTCTACCTACTCTCATTTAAATTATCACTAAAGTATGCTATTGGATTATCTTCTTGGCTTAGTACTGCACTAGTGGTTGTCCCACTGGCATCACAATGAACTTGGAAATTTTTTTTGAAGTCTCGCAGTTTTAGAATTGGTTTTTCAATGATCTTCTTCTTCAAAAACTGAAAAATTATCTCAACAGATTATGTCCAATGAAAAGGTTCATTTTCCTTCTTAATGGTGTCCACCATAGGTTCACAAATACCACTGAAGTTCTTAATAAACTTCTGATAGAAACTTTCCAGTCCATGAAAACTGCTTACTTCAAGCCCCTTTAGGGCAAACCCATAAGGACCCAGCATTATAGGAGAAGACATTACCCCCATACAAGTTAGGTAAGATCTCAAGTCTAAGATGCCCCTCAATAGGTCACCATCATATAACAGATGTGATGCCCTCAAGTTAGGTCACTGGTTATATTCCTCCAGCCCTCAAGAGGTCAAGAATGTGCCATCTCCTATGATGCCTTCTAGGTGCCACCTAAGTACCCCCATACAAGTTAGGTAAGCTCTCAAGTTTGAGATGCCCCTCAGGAGGTCACCATCATCATCACGATGCCCTCAAGTTAGGTCACTGGTTTAACTTCCCAGCCCTCCAGAGGTTAGGTACTAAGGTGGCATCCTATGAGTCCTTCTATGTGCCACCCTACTTCTGTGGCACCCATGGCTTTAGTCTTGTGTAGTGGCACCCTACATCTATGGCACCCATCCTATGATTCCTTCTATGTGCCACCCTACGTATGTGGCACCCATCGCATTAGTCTTGTATAATTAGTCAATTACCCCTATGGGTACCTTGTTCTTGTGGCGCTACCCCATGTTCCACCCTATGGGTACCTTGTTCTTGTTGCCTATGGGTACCTTGTTCTTGTTGTGCCACCCTACATACCTAGCCTTGGGAGATGGCCAGCTAACTATGGCTACAACCTGCTCTAGGTCCATCTTAAACTCATTTTTAGAAATTAAAAATCCTAGATAAAACAATTATTTCTTGAAAAAATGAACTTTTTTTTAAATTCAGTAACAAATTATTTTGCGGAAAATTTTCTAGCACATACCTGACATTTCAAAAATGTTCTTCCTTTGTCTTGCTAAAAATAAGTATATCATTCAAAGATACAATCACAAACTTGCCAATGAATTATTTCAACATCTCATTCATCAAATTCATGAATGTGTTGGGGGCATTTCTCAGCCCAAATGGAAAGACCAACCATTCATACAAACCTTCATTGGTCTTGAAAGTTGTCTTCCATTCGTCACCTTCTCTAATCCTGATCTAGTGATAACCGCTTTTCAAATCTATCTTTGAAAAGTATGTTGCTCCACTCCGACAATCCATCATATCATCCATCCAAGGTAAAGGAAACCTGTACCTAATAGTGATCTTTTTTATCGCCTAGCAATCAGTGCACATCTGCCATTCACCTCCTTTCTTGGGAGCTAAAATGGTCAGAACAACACAATGACTCAAACTCTCCTGAATCATCCCTTTATCCAATAATTCCTGTACTTGCTTCCTGATCTCCTCATTTTCTTTCAGACTCATCCATTAAGCAGCCTTGTTTGGCAAACTGGCTCCTGGAATAAAATAAATATGGTGACTAATGCTCTTCTTTGGTGGTAATTTATCTAGCAGATCATCTACCACAATATCACTAAACTCTTGTAGCATGTCCTATATTTCCACAGGAAAATCAATTATTTTTGTATGCATTAATACTACTCTTGGCCTCAGCACAAGTGCACAATTCACCTCATTCTCCTCAATCTGTCGCATAAACTCCTTTCTGCCTATCAACGGTGTTTTAGTCCTACTAGTTTCTATAGTATCTTCTTCTCTCATGGGAACTAGCTTATGCTTTATCCCATCATGCTTAAATATGTAACAATTCTATTCCCCATCATGGATGGATTTTCTTTCATATTTCCATGGTCTGCCCAACAGAATATGGCACACATCCATAGGCATGATATTGCAAGTCACCTTGTCCTTGTACTTGCCAATGTGAAACTCCACCTCGCACTGCTCATCAACTAGAATTTGGTGTCCTTTCTGCAACCAAGACACCTTATATGGAGTTAGGTGCTTCGACTTATTCAAACCCAATTTTTCCTCCATATTAGTGGCTACCAAGTTATCAGTGCTTCCACTATCTATAATCGATTTGCAGCATTTTCCATGCGACTTGCACACATTCCAGAACAATGCTTTCCTCTATGTCAGGTCAGCCACCTCCTTAGCTGGTTTTAGTAAAACCTTGTTCAACACCAAGGCCTCTCCTATTTCAGGCACATTCTCCATCTCTTGTGGCGGTGCCTCTGCTACATTAGGTTGAGAAACATATGCTCCCCTCTGTCCAGCTAGTTCTTTTTTAGGACATTCAAAAGACCTGCACCCCCATTTGTGACACTTGTAGCACTTGTAGGCATGTCCTCTGCCTCTTCCATTACCTATTCCTCACTCGTATGACCTTCCACCTCTGGTGTTACCTTCCTTCTCATTCTATCCCGAAGTCTTCAAACTGCTTCCCCCTTCATTACTTTTGGCATTGCTACCTCTGCCCAAGGACTATCCTCTTCCTCTACCAGAACCATGTCCTCTTCTTGCATTCTGCTTCCTAGTAATATTTTGTTCTGCCTTCAAAGCACATTGATATGCCTCCTCTATAGTATTAGTAGAAATAATATTGATCTCATCTAAGATTTCCATCCATAGACTGTTCACAAATATTACTGTCTTCTCAGGGGTATCTTCAACAAACCCATCTCTCAAGTTCACTTTGTAGAACTCTTCTATGTGTTCCTTTATAGTCATCGTTCTCTGTCTCATATTCTGCACTTGTCTATAAATGGAAATTTCATAATCTTTAGGTAGGAACTCGCTTTTCATATTTGAAATCATCCTATCCCATCTCTTGATCAAAGGCTTGTTCATTCTTCTCCTTTCTGCCTGCACACTGTTCCACCACAGTGTGGCGTGTCCTTTCAACTTAGTGACAACAAACCTAACATTCCTATCCTCCCTAAGTTCCTCGTACTTGAATTATTTTTCTAACTCACTTATCCAATCCAACAATGCTTCTATGGAAAAACTGCCATCATAATTGGAGAGCTCTAGTCTGGGCTTGCTGATAGCCATCAAAACAGATTTCAGTAGTCTGATTTCTGGTGTATCATCCTTTGCCCCATTTGTTGGTGCCACTGTCTTAATATCACTATCATCTCCACCTCCAGGTTCCCTAAATCTTCCTGCTTCCAATGCTACCAAACATGTTGACAACATTATAATCTCTTCACGCAGTGCTTTGTCTGATGCTCCCCTTGTAGCTCTTCCTCGACCTCTTCTTCCTACTTCTATCTTTACTTAGGAAAATATTTTTTTTTCTCTGATACCAATTGAGGTAGACTAGCTGCAAAATAAATACCAGAATGTGTCGCAAAATTATGTTTTTAATATTCCACACAAAATTTACCTTACTTGCAGTAGAGTTCAACTTTGGAACCTCTTAACATACATACACGAGCGACCACATCGGATTACTTTACACAGACCACAACCAAAACCCTACAAAAATGCATACACACGGGTGTCCTACTTGGAGGGTCCCACAACAGCTCCGACCAATTGCAGGTGATCACACTTCACAACTTCACAACATAACTTAAAAGTTAAACTCTATTTCTTGTGGGATGCGATGTTGCATCGTGTTGCCACATGCCTTCTCCACATCGCATCAAAAAGAATTTAACTTACCTTACGACTGCCTTAACGCTAACTTCCAAAAGTTGCAATTTACGATTTTTCTCTCGACGTGCTTTCAATCTCCGTCGTTTAGTCTCTGCTGGATCCGATGGCCCACATCTATCTCTGTCGTATCACATTGCATCACAAGTCAAACACTTTAACTTGCGAAATGAATTGCAAACGCTATCTTTTGCGATTTGTGATGTCCTTCCGACTGCGATGTGATCTCTCACTGTTGATCGGTGTTGGATCTAATGGTCCTCGTCAAGCCTGCAAATCTGATTGGTCTTCGTTATGTGATTAGCATGATATTCAATTCAAAAAATGGATGTGCAAGATCTATGGCCTCCCTGTGCCTGCAAATCTAATTAGTTTTCTTGTTGTGCGTTGAAATGCAAATGTTCGATTTCAACAAAGATTTTAAAAAATTGATTTAAAACAGAGAGCCCGATCAAAGCACAAAACACTTGGAATTTATTGGGAAATGAAATATTGTTTTAAAATAGAGAGCCTGATCAAGAAAAAAAAACTTGGAATTAATCTAGAAATGAAAAATACAAAGTGAAGCCCTCAAATGGCTGGTTTTTACATTTATTTATGCTTCTCAGTTCACTCCTTTCTCGCTACAGATGGCAGAACCCCATAATGGTGGATTTGGTTTGGCTTTATGCCTTTCCAAAATCCCCATATGGTTGAGAAACTGACATTCAGTTTCAGAACAATCTATTCAACTAAATAATTAACTAATCCTAATTTAACTATTCTCTTAATCTACAAATTAAAATTATTGTGTTAGCCAAAATTAACTTAAAACAAAGTAAAATAGAATTCAAAACTTCTTCTTTTGTCTAGCAGAAGAAATCAACTCCAGCTGTAGCCTTTTAGTTGGATGCTCCTGCATCAATGACTCACATGCTTTTGTGAGTCAGTCTGGTGGCATAAGTCCTATCTCTCTTGGGAATGAGTCGCTAACCTCTGCAAGTCATGTTGGAGACCCCCCATCAATCACTTCTAGCCATTCTAGGGGCATTAATGTTGATCATAAACCTAGGCATAGAAGATTGAAACCTAAGTTCCCTTGTAAAATTTGTAAGGGAGATCGTCTTAATCATTTGTGCCCTAGGAATCAGTGGTACAAAGTTTGTGGTCTGAGTTTGTAGGTCCTTCTTCTCTTGAACCTATTATGGTTTCTCATCAATACATTTAGCCATTGGTTGATGAAGTGGTCTAGCCAGTGTAATATTTGGTTGATCCCACTCCTCTTTTGGGTCGTGAAGTGTCTAACAACAAAGTCTTCTTGATTTCTAGTTCAGAGTATCCTTGTCTAGGGGGCATGTTGGTCTCTTCAAGTGTACCCCCTCCAAGTTCTACGAGGGTTTCCAATGATTGGGATAATTTTTCTTGAGCCTTGTCTTCCTTCTATTGCATCTTTCCAAATAAGGGTTAGAGTTAATTCCAAAAATTTCTATCAATTTATGGTGGATGAAGAATCCTCTACAAGTATTATATCCTCCTTGACTTGGAAATATTTGGGTTATCCAAATTTTTTGGAAATTGATAGTCAGTTGTTAGCTTGTGATAGAAGACCTCATGAATCTATGGGTGTTCTTCCTCAATTTCCTATCAGTTTAGGTGGGAAGATTGTCTTAATTTATATGATGGTGTTCAATCGCTCTTTATTATTTAATATGCTACTTGGGCATGATTATGTCTATGTTATGAATGTTGTGGTGTATTCACTCTTTTGAGTGACGTATTTTCCTCACAATGGAAGTATTTTCACTATTGATCATCTTGCATCTGATAATCACCATCCTAATTTTAACTTAGTTCAAAATACCCCTTAGTATGTTCCAAGTGTTCAAGTTGATTCTACCCTGCCACAGTGAACTATGTGGCATTATATCCTCAATGATAAATTTCTTCTGAGAAGGATCCTTGGAACTATTGTTTCCCTTCTCAAGATTTGGTCCCAGTAGTTGATCGAGTGATTTATCCTATGGGTGTATGGGACCCCTTTCTTCCCTCTTTTGATCCTTATAGTTCTCATGATTTCTTGGATGTTGAGTTTCCTTCGCAAGAGGAAATTTTTGAAGCAATGATTTTTAGCTACCAAAGGATTCCTTGGCTTGAGTCCCACAAGGGGATTGTTCTGAAGAACTATTATGTGTAAGCCATAAGGTTGTGTGGTTCCTTGTGCCATATTGTATATATAAGATACACATTTTAAATTTTTCTATTTTGTAAACACAAGTTTTTATGAAGTTTATATATGGGATGTATTATCTTCTTTCCTAGTGTACATGATTATGTCTACAAAACTTTGAATACTTTTCCCTTGGTTATTTATGGTTGATCCACTCTGACAAGTATTGGTTCTCGAAACTGGCATATAGGTTAGGTTCACCACCTACATTTTTCATTATCAGTTTCCTTTTACATTTTTTCCTTAGGATCGACCCAACCATTATGTGATGCAACACCTTCTTGCTACTTAGAAGTGTCATAACTTGTGTGGTAGAGCCTACCTTATCATGGGAACCCTAGATAGTACCTTGTTGTCTCTTGGAACCCATGCTGGAATTTTGTTCTTAGGCTCAGGATTCCTCTTTAGTCCCTCCATGACTTTGCGTTGAAGCCTTATCCTTCTTCTTCTTCCCTATATTTCTGGATTTATACCCGAGAGGCTCCCATGTTTTAAGTTGTACTGTTTCATTACATATTGACTACTTGTACCTTTTGGCTTTAAACCAACTTCATTTGGACTCATGTATAATTGAATTTTGGCCATGACCTTTCTCCAAGTTCAAACAATGCATTCATTAGCCTCTGCGACTTGACACATTTTATCCATGGAAATAACATTCCTTTTAGTGTTGATGACCAATATCCACCATCTTTCATTGAGCATAGGAATTTTCGAGTCTGTTAGGCATGGAGCCTAATTATCTTCTTTATTTAGATGTTTCGCCGCATTGGATCCCTATTCTTAATGGGGTGGAAACACATCACGCCATTTTATTTCCATTAGGGGGGTATAGGGGGGTCTATGGGGGAGGGGGGTGGGGGCGGACGATGATTTTATGAGCCCCCCCCCTTGGCGGGGGTTCAAGGAAAACACCCCCAAAGCTAAAAATATATGTAAAATTTCATTGTAAAATATTGTAATTTCGTATTCATTCTAGGCCATTCATTAGGAGGATGATCTGACACTAGAAGTTATGTTTAATTTAGGGATTTTTCCCTAGAAGGAAACCCCTCGGTTCACATTAGGGAATTGTATTGCGGTTTTTTTTGGTATGTGTATTCTGATTGATAAAGAGAAAGGGGGACTATGTGAGAGAGTAGAGGATATAACAGTGGATCTGCTAGGTTGTGTCTCTTCATTTTGTTGGATAATATAAAGGAAGGACTAGTTGTTTCTCCATGGGCATAGCCCAAGTTGGGTGAACCACTTATATATGTGTCTCTCTTGTTTTATATGTTTTCTATGTTTGTATTTCCACATATTTTATGTGTTTCATTGCTCTGTAATATATAATTTTCTAATACAGTCCTAGGAACTAGTGCATCTACCCTTAACACTCATTATTTCCATTGTATTATAGGAATTTTTTTATTCCTTTTTCAGGATTTAAATATAAAAAATACAAAAAAATCATATACTCCAAAAATAGAGGGAACGAGACATTTTCTTCCATATTTGATGGCAACAAGAGTTAGTTATGTCGCTCTTGAACAAAGCACCTAAAATAGGTCTTTCCTCCATTTGGGATAGGACTTAGTTTGACTTTAGCAGATTCATAACCTTGTTCTTGAGTCAGTCCTCCTTCAGTTGGTTATCTCTTCAAATCATATGGAGAGTTTTTCTATGCCTCCTACATTGCAAACTTATACAAAGTTATCTTATGTTGCCATAGAGTCACATTGTGTCATGCTTTTGTTTAAGGGAATTCAACCTTTGTCGGACATTCTGTGGTGTCTCTTGACTCATTTTTAGTCTGCCATACCTACTTTTTCAAGTTATCTTCCATATCACATTAGCTATTTGTTCCTTCACTTGTGTTGGTTAAGAAGTTATCCATTGACTTCTTACTTGCGGGTATGCTCTTATTGACTCCAACAAATTTCTCTGAAAGTAGGCCTAGAGTCACGGCCTCACCCTATTTACATCATTGATAGGTGACCCTATGCTCAACATCGATCAGTGTCATGGTTATTTGGTTGATTGGTTTCCCTTGTGTTCAACGTCAACTTACATTATCACACATTTGGATTCGTGTAGTACCTTGGTTTCCATTTGACCCTATTGGTGGATTCCTTGCCTCTATGTCAGTTTTCATTATTGGTTGATTTAGAGGGTTTATTTTGTGTGCTAGCCACATCTTGTGTACACCAAAAATGTACTTTGGAATGGTTACTTCATCTATTTTTGGCTTAGTTCTTTTGAATTATTTTCCTGCGAGATACACTCCCATTGGTTGATGTGGGATGTCTTAATTCCTTCCTTCCAACAAATCTTTTCCCATCGAATCCAACTCAATTATCTGAGAATAAGATATAGAGTCCTTTTTCAGTACCATAGGGTCTGCAGTCATCAGTGGGATAATCCTTCACTATCGATAGTGAGAATACATCAATGTCTCCCAATTAGTAGATTCTCTCAAGTGTTCAACTTCAACACATTTATTCGCACTTGTTAGATTGTACTAGGGTACCTTGAAACTCATCATCATTATCGGTGAGTTGTATCATTTTTCTTAACGTTATACGTCAATGAATGATAATCAAATGATTTCTCACATGGTCGACTTCAGTTCATTTATTCCCAGTGTAGAAATGTACCATGTGTCAGCATCTTGGTTCACTCGAAAAATCCTTCAGTTTTCTTCCAACGATACCATCCACCCTTATATGTTTCATTTCATCACAACAACATCTTGCATGTTGGCACTTGATTTTATGCAGTACCAATTTTCCACCTGTATGAATTGGTACGTATGAGGATCCATTATGCAGCATCAGTTATCAGACATTCTTTGAGTATCATTGATGGGACCTTCTTCTATATGTGATATGTAGACATAGCTTCATTGTGTTCCTTTGTGGCTATGATTAGATGATCCATTATGTATTCTTTAGTTCTTTTTGTACACTTATGTATAGTACATGTTGGATCCAATTTAAACTTGATAAGTAGAGATGCTTAACTATCTCTGAGTATGGGTATTCCTGCCTCAAACATGAGTCTTATTTCTCACTCCTTCCACAGGTATTCAACAGGTTGGAATCTGGTGATCTCCTCTCATGTTCTCAAACGATCTATCTCTTTATACTTTAGACATTTCAGTCATCATGTACCCCTTATGACCCCATATATTTAGGGGAATATTCTATAGCATCATTCTTCACTCATGTAGTTATGATGCTCTTGTATGCCCTTGGGTAGCCCCTTTCCATGCAGACTTGATCTTATATTAAAAAAAATTGTTTTGAATACCATACAAGACTTTTCCCTTTAAAATGCATGTACACACGGGGGTACCATAACACAGAACCTGCCTATATTCTTAAAAATATGAAAAAATATAAAATATCTTATGTTCCAGGTAGGGTTTATAGGTTTCAACGGAAGCCCACCTACAGGATCCCGTGACCTCACTAAATCAACTAATTTCCGATGGTATTTATACATATCATGGGAAGGCCTAATAAAAAACAAGGGGATAGAATATCAACATTATAGTCATTTTGGTCCCTAGATCAAGTTTGATTTTCCTTGTGTCTCTTGCACTCCCAGTCATAGGAAACCCTTGTTTCCTTGCAGAGATTCTCATCCATCATTATATGGCATCCTTTTGCATATGCTCGAGAGGTGATCTTTGAGGCTTGGGCTGGACGGATCTGGAGGAAGGTTTCATTGGTGTCGTGGTTGGATCAGGATGTATCTCTCCACTACTATTTGTTGATAATAATAAAGAAGCTTTGTCTCATTTACAATGTGTTATGATCTCATGTTTCATGATTCATATGTGATTAGGTGTTTAGTGTTGAGCTCAAAAGTGAAAGTTCTCAGAATCTATCAGAACTTGAATGACCACGAAATTCTCGTCGTTAGGAATGTGGTGCAATTCATTTCATCGAAATCCGACTCCGTATGAGGAAGATAGAGCCTATTCTTCGTTTTCTTGAACAACTTTTTTTTTTGCAGAAATGGAAGAATAATGACATGGAAGTCTAGTCAGCAAAAAAAAGAATATTCTGGGAATGTTCCTTCATTTCGTCCAATGACACTATGACAAGTGTCATTTCTTGGTTGCTTTGTAAGTTGGTTTTTTGTTAGTGTTTTTTTTATTTGTCGGAAATAGTCCAACTAGAGGCGGACACATGGTGCAGCCAATGGCTGCCACATGCCCTCTCTGGTGGACTAAGGTATGGGTGAAATATTATACCATGGTTGAAAGAATAGTTTATATTTTGCAGCAAAATTATGAAGGGTGGAAGGGCGGAGGTCGGGGCTCGACCCCGCGACCTCCCCCAAGCAAGTGCGCAACCATACCAATAGACCAACGAATTATGAATTAATGTATATGGGTCACAAATTATATTTGTATTCAAATTTTTTCACCATCGGGCGGAGGAGGGGGACAACCCCGCAAGCCATCCCCCTCATACATATGACCTATATGCTATAACCACAAGGCAGGGGCTCAACTAAACGCGCTTAATGTGCATAAACCGCACTTAAACCATGCTTTTTCGATAATTAACCAGTCTTATGTTGGAGGAGTCCACCAAATTTGGTGCTAACTCCAAAATTAGTAGAATTACCTAGAGTTCTCTCCAGTTTTCGAGGATTTTTCCTAGGCCAAATTGATTGAGCCATAAATTTTTCAAAATTCAACCATTTTTTGCTTAGAAAGAGTCTATCCTAGAATATTTGGACATTTTGATAATGTTGGAGTAGGTTTTAGGAGCAATAGAGTATTGTAAATAACACTTTTTTCCATTTTGAGCTAATATAGAGGCCAAACCATGGAATATAAACCAAGGAGATGTACCCCAGGAGGGGTGAACTCCTTCATCAAAATACTGTGTTAATGGATCATTTGATGGTTTGTTGTATATTTTATTTTTTTTGTTCAGTACTTTGTGTTAATGTTAAAATGCTCATGAATTTAACATAAAACTTGACACAATTACATGTTTAACACTTAAAAACACCATAATAAAATCTATGCACTTGAAGCAAATTATCAGAAACTGTTTATAATTTTGAAGATGAAATTAGCACACAAAAACTAACATTTAGATTCAGATCACGGTGGTATCATAACAAAGGTTATTTTCTTGATATTTTCTTGAATTTTTTGCAAGTAGGATTTTAATGGTTGCAAATTTGTGATGCTTACAAGGTTAAAGTTGCAGAGAGGAGAAGGGAAACTGTTGGTTGATAGTTCTAAGGTTATGACCAGAAGAGGGAGAGCCACAAGGCCACCATCTCCACCTAAAGTTTCACTCCTAGCTGCACTTGAAGCACCTCAATTTTTATCTCTAGCTGAGATTGAAGAGGTACAAGTTGCACCAGAAGCTGAGTTTGAATCCATAGCCATCATTTCAGTTGTAGGAGAGACTGAGGATCTTTCAGAAGAGGAAGAATTCAAGAAATATTTCTATAACCTAATTGAAATGGTTAGGGTCCTTTATGAAGAGAGGAGCACCAGGATGGTTAGAGAGAATTATAATTATCCACATGGAGAGGGAACTTCAGAAGACAAAAAATATGAAGAGAAGGATTCAAAGGGTAGTGGAGGAAGGCCTCCTGCATATCCACCATATTCATCATCATCCTCATCATCAACATCATCTTCCACTTCCACAAAAAAAAACCACCCATACTCACTCAAAAACCCCAAAAGGAAAAATTCCCTTACTCAAATTGGACATTAAGTTTGAACTTCCCATGTACAATGGTGAGGTAAATGCAGAGAATTTGGATAATTGGATTCGTCAATTGGAGCTTTATTGCAGAATTCAGAACCTTCAAGACGATGACATAAACATCCAATTGGCTTCATTGAGGCTATAAGGAGAAGCATTAGTCTGGTGGGAAGAAAAGACTCAAGAGGAAATGCGAATCCATGGTAATATATCCATTTCTTGGGTTTAGTTTATTTCTCCAATTAAGAGACAATTTTATCCTTTAGTTTACATGCAAAAATCCATTATGATTTTGAAAAACTTTAGGCAACTCAAGGGTCAAATAGCTCAAGATTATACCCAGAAGTTTAGGAAAAGGGATTTTTTGTTAAGTGTAAACTTGAATTCCCAAGACACTCTATTAAAATACATTGGGGGTTTACATTCCTATTTGAAACAAACTATCCTTATGTTCAATCCAAGAAATTTAGATGAGGTATGTGTGCAAGACACACAACTTGAAGCAAGAGGAAAGAACATTACGGAAGAGGGTAGTAAGAAGAATCCAGTCAAGGGTAAGGAGAAAGAGAGGGGAGGAAAATGGAAGGGAAAGAAGAATGCAAGTGTTAAGTAAGAAGGGGATAAAACTACATGCAAACATTGTTCCAAAGAGGGGCATGATGAAGCCCATTGTTGGAAACTACATCACAAACTAAGGCCTAAGAAACTATACAATAAGGGGAAACAAAAGACGGCTGCTACCACACAACATGATCTTGGATTCAATTGTGGTGATAAGACCAATATATATAGCCATGGTCACAAAGGGAAAATAAGCCATAGCAAGTACTAGTTCCTCAAATTGTCACAACAACACTCCAAATGTAGAAACAATGATAGAGGTTTTCCATTTAAGGGTGATTTAAAACCATACAAATATTGATGCATTATTTGATAGTGGGTCACAAGAAAACTTAATCTCACAAGACTTGGTCAAAAGCTTAACCATGAAACTATACCTCATCATAAGCCATATCCTTTGGGTTGGATAGTCAAGAATGAAAATTTACAAGTTACAAGGAAATGTATATTCAGGTTTTCCATTACTGCAAATTCTATTGATGAAGTTGAGTTAGATGTGATTCCGCTTGAAATTTCAATAATTATCTTGGGAAACCCATAATTTTATGGCAGGAAAACGATATTTTATCGCCATGAGAAAAAATATCATTTTCTCAAGGATGGGGTGGAGTATATTGTGATAGCTCATCGCAAAAAGCTGAATATTTCTTTGGTTAATGCAGGGAAGATGAAGAGACTAGTAAATGCAAGTAAAATGTTTGTGCACCTAATGATCAAGAAAAATAATGATATGGATTATGAATCTTTTGAAGGTTTTGATGAAAAATTAAAATCTGATTTTTTTGATATGGTAAGTCAGCATGGATAGATATTTTAGGAGCCAAATGGGTTACCTCCCAAGAGGGAAATTCAGTATTAGATACAGCTACAGAAAGATGTTCCACTTCCAAACATTGGCATGTATCACATGTCGATAATGGAGAGCATGGAAATCAAGAAGCAACTTCAAGAATTTCTGAACAAAGGTATCATATGCCCATCTACTTCACCATGTGGTTCATCGATTTTTTTGGTGCCAAAGAAGGACGGGACTTGGCACATGTGTGTGGATTTCTATGCACTAAATAAAATAACAATAAAGAATCATTATCCACTCCCAAGAATTGATGATTTGCTTGATCAATTGAGGTATGAAAATGATTTCACTAAGTTAGACTTGCGAAGTGGTTATCATCAAGTTATAATAGCTGAAGAGGAAATTTTGAAAACCACATTTAAAACTAGAAAAGGATTGTTTGAGTGGCTTGTTATGCCTTTCGGTCTTACCAATGCTCCAACTACTTTTATGAGAGTTATGAATGATGTATTGAGGAAATTTGTAGATGATATTGTTATTTTTTACTTAGATGATATTTTGATATTCAACAAATCAAGAGATGAACATTTCATGCATGTGAACAAAGTACTTGATGTCTTGAGAAAAGAACAATTGTTTTTAAAGATGTCGAAGTGTGAATTTGGCAAGACTTCTTTAGTGTATTTGGGACACATTGTTGGAAGAGGTGAGTTAAAGATAGACCCCTCTAAGGTTGAGGTCATTGTGAATTGGCCCAAGCCTAATATAGTTACAAAGGTAAGAATATTTCTAGGGCTGGCACAATATTGGAGGAAATTTATTGCTAATTTTTCTTCCATTACAACTCCATCACATGCATTGAATAGTGTCAAGAAAGTCTTCCATTGTGGAGATATGCAGCAAAAAGCATTTGATGCTTTAAAAGAAAAGATCAGTTCAACACCGTTATTGGCTCTTCCAAATCTTGGACAACCATTTGAGATTCAAACAGATGCTATTGATTACACCATGGGAGCAGTTCTCAAGCAGCATGGTAAGCCCATTTCATTGCATTCTAAAAATTTTAATGGAGTTGTGAATAAATATCCCACTTATGAAAAAGAGTTATATGCATTGGTACAAAGTGTAAAGAAATGGAAACAATATTTATGGGGAAAGAGAACATTATCCATACCGACCATCAACCATTGTAGTACTTACATTCACAATCAAAGTTACAGCAATCACGGCACTTCAAATGGATGGGATTTCAACAACAATTTCATTTGGTTATTAGGTATAAAAATGGAATCTACAATAAGGTATTTGATATTCTTTCTAGTCCTATTGTAAATTCGTCTATTATACTCAAGCACAATTATGCTTTGAATGAAAGTTACATTGAGAAATATACATATGATAATGACTTTCAAGATGTGTATGCAAGATTGAGTCAAGGAAACCAAATTTAAGACTTAGATTACCATGTACATAACAGTTTGATGTATCACTTAGGCAAATTATGCATTCCACAGGGAGAAAGAAACAATATCATAAGGGAGGCACACACTTCATTGATTTCTGGACATTTCAGTGCAGGCAAGATAGTAGTGAATCTCCAAAGGTATTGTTATTGGCCACACATGTTTTATAGTGTATATCATTTCATTAGAGGATTTTCTTTGTGTGTAATAAGTAAGCCTAGCTATAGGAAACTAGGATTGTACACTCCACTTCTGGTACCTTCACATCCATGGCAGAGTATCTCAATGGATTTTGTAGGAGGTATTTGATTGTCAAGGAAAGTTCATGATTACTTGCATGTAGTTGTAGATAGGTTCATCAAAATGTGTATTTTGATGGCATGTAAAAAGAAAATTATAGCTAAAAAACAGATCATATTTTCTTTCAAAATGCTTGGGTTCATTTTCATCTTCCTACTTATATTGTAAGTGATCGAGAATCTTGATTTGTTGGGAATTTTTGGTCAAATTTGTGGGAAATGATGGACACAAAGTTGAAGAAAAGTACAACCTTTCATCTGCAAATAGATGGTCAAATCTAGGTTGTCAACAGGACAGTCATTCATCTTCTTAGAGCATTGTTGAACCTCAGAATTATCCTCTCTATGACATCCTTTCTCACCTTTTTCCCCTTACTTTCTTATAAGTTCACATATTCCAATCAATGATAAATGTCATGTTTTGTCTCAAGGAATGCATTTAAACAATTTCTATGTTATATGCTAATTTTCTTGCTATTCGAATGGATTTATGTAATTTGGCTACAGAACGCAGCCTATACTACAACTAATCATGAGTTCCGTAGCTAGTCTCATGGTTTGACAGGTTCCAGGGTTCAAATGGAGAAATGAGCCACATGGGCATTTTCAGAATCATCTCCATATTGATTTCGAGGATCTATCATTTAATATCGAGGAAGAAGAACCTAGATCTCCAACAGAAGGAGTAACCTTTTTCACCTCTACAGGGGAACATATTTTAGCTGAAGAGTTAGAAATTTCTAGTGGAGAGGAAGAGGAAGAACATTTATTCAACATACCATTAATAGAAGAGCTAGAGGAAGAGCAGTTAACCTTGCAAGTTGAATATTATATTAGCTTTGAAGAATCTATAATGGCAGGAAGAGAAGAAGGAGGAGAAGGAGAAGGAGAAATTCTAAATGGAGAAAATGTAATATTTGGAGGAGGTAGAGGAAGAGGTAGAGGAAATGCAAGAGGAGGAAAAATAAACAGGGAAATTGATAGTTCTTTTGGATTCCCTATATTTGATGGAGAGACAAATGGCACAATGAAAAATATCTCACCTTCTGTCCTCCCAAATTTTCATGGATTAAAAAGTGAAGATCCTAAAACCTTTTTGTTTGAATTTGAAGTCTTATGCAGAACTTATAATTATTTACAAGACTCTCAAAAACTTAATTTGTTTCCTTCAACATTGAAAGGAGCAGCTTTAAAATGGTTTATGGGCTTAATCACTCAGTCTATTAGAACATGGAATGACATGAAGCATGCATTTTTAGAAGGGTATTTTGATTATTGCATACCCATCAATCACAAGGACGAAGTATTTAAAATGATGCAAAAAGAGGATGAGAATTTGGAAGATTTAATTGAAAGGTTTAATTATAACATAAAAAGAGAAAAAATGGAAAATTTAGATCAAGATACTTTAAAAGCTCTTTTATTAAAATCCATTAGAGATGAATGGATAGACATCCTCAACATGATGGGAAAGGGACATATCTTTCAACTTCCATTATCTGACATTGGTGAATTATGTATTCATCTCTCAAGTGGAAAAGCAAAAATTGGGAAAAGTCCAAGAGACCCTTCTCTTGTTAGAGTAAATAAATATGCAACTGGAATAGTAAGTAGGGCAGAAATTGGAAACATGCTTGATGAATTTAAAACCATGGAAAAATTCAAGCTTCATAATCTTCTGTATACACCTACATTACTGCAATTAGCAGAGAGATCTGTAATCAAGCCATATGGTGTGTTAGAAGATATCTCAGTATCCTTAGAATCGTGGGAGTATCTTGTTGATTTTATGATCTTAACTCCTAAGAACAATATAGGAGGAAATCCACTTATATTAGGAAGACCTTGGTTGGCTATAGCTAATGCTTTCATTATTTGTACATATAGTGACATGTATATCTCTGATGATAACTCAACAAAGAAATTCACTCTATATCCTCCAACAAAAACAATCACAGAGTTAGATGACATAGAATGGATTGATGATGACAATGATATACAACCTCTCTTTACTATTTCAACCATTAGTGAATAATCAAATCTTAAATTCAATGGGAAATTTTGAATCATATCCAGAATATGAACATGATTAATTTCAAGAAAAATCCAACATTGAATATTTGTCATCTAGGCAGATCTCTCTTTATTCTATGGAATAATTTGGTAGCTCTACAGTTGAAATCTTTCCAGGGAAAACTTTGAACATAAACAATAACTTGGAGATATTACAATTGGAAAAGTTAATCAGAACATTAAAATAGCATTCTTCTGCATATGCATGGGAATACACTGACATGAAAGGAATTAGTCCTAAGACTTGTATACATCACATCTATATTGAGGAAAATTGTAAACCTATCAGACAACCTCAAAGATGGATGAATCCAAATCTTAGGGAAGTTGTAAAAGAAGAGTTGCAAAAATTGTTGAATGTGAACTTCATTTACCCAATTTCAGATAGCCATTGGGTTTCCCCTTTAGTGATTGTGCCCAAAAAGAATGGAAAATGGAGGTATGAATTTATTATCGAGAATTTAATAAATCTACCCTAAAAGATCATTTTCCTTTACCCTTTATAGATCAAGTATTGGATACATTAGCAAGTAAAAATTATTTCTCATTCTTGGATGGTTTTAGTGGTTACAATCAAATCCAGGTAGCACCTGAAGATCAAGATAAGACCACATTCACCTGTCCATGGGGGACTTATGCTAACCAAGTAATTCCTTTTGGATTATGCAATGAACCTGCAACATTCCAAAGGGTAGTACTAGGAATTTTTTTCTGATCTAATACATGATTGTGTAGAGGTGTACATGGATGACTTTACAGTTTATGGGAATACATTTGAAGAAGCTTTAGAAAATTTGGAAAAGGTTCTTAAAAGATGTAAGGAAGAAAACCTTTCACTTAGTCATGAAAAATGTTTTATGATGTTTATAGAAGGGATTGTTTTAGGACATCACATTTCAGGATATCGAATTAGAGTTGATAAATCTAAAGTTGAAGTCATCACCAAAATATCAATTCCAAGTGTCAAAAGGATGTTATAATTTTTCTAGGATTCACAGGATATTATAGAATATTTATAGAAAATTTCATTAAAATAACATCACCACTCTTCAAATTACTTACCAAAGATTGTGAATTCAGTTGGAATCCTGATTGCCAATTAGCATTTGAAACTTTAAAAGAAAAAATTTCTGAAGCACCCATCTTTAGACGTCCAAATTGGAAAATACCTATTCACATTTCAACAGATGCTTCAAATACAGCTCTGGGAGCTATATTAGTACAAAAATATTTTATTCCCTATGCCATCTATTACACAAGCAAAAATTTGACTCCCACATAGTTAAACTACACTGTAACTGAAAAGGAATTCTTAGTTGTTGTTCATGTTATCAAAAAATTCAGACATTATATCATGGGCTATGAAACCTTTATTCATACAGATCACCTTGCAATTAGATACTTAATGAATTAATCCATTACTAATGGCAGAGTTACAAGACGGTTATTACTCCTGCAAGAATTCAACATCACCATTCTAGACCGACCTGGAAAACAAAACACAGTTTCTGATTTCTTGTCTAGAATTCAAAATATCAAATATGACGCTCCAGTTGGGCATAAATTTCCTGATGAACATATTTTTGCAATAACTATTCAAACTCATTGGTTTGTAGATATTGCTATATACTTAGTCACGGGAAAATTACCTTCACATTTTTTTCCTAGGGAGAAAAGAAAAATTATTCAAATAAGTGCAAGATACTCATGGATTACTAATGAATTGTATAAAATAGGTCCATATCTCATTATCATAAGATGTGTCCGAGAAGATGAAATGCCTAAAATTCTTAAGCCATGTCATGATGAACCTTGTGGTGGACACTTTGCTGACAAGAGGATAGCCTACAAAATCCTTCATTTGGGATATTATTGGCCATCCATCTTTAGAGATACCAAATAATATGTCAAAAGGTGTGACAGCTACCAAAGGGTATGAAAACCTGCTCCTTCAGAGGAAATTCCATTACAACCTCAGGTATTCATTGAACCTTTTGAAAAATGGGCCTTGGATTTTTTTTGACCAATCAATCCACCATCTAAACAAAATAAATATATTTTTGTATGTACTAATTATGTCACTAAATTGGTAGAGGCTAAGGCATAACCTTTTTCTAATGAACGATCTGTAGTTAATTTTCCTTTTGAGGATATCTTCACTCGTTTTGATGTTCCAAGAGAAATTGTGATAGATCAGGGATCCCATTTTACATCCAAGTTGGTGAAAAGGCTCGTGGAAGATTACAATATCAAGCAAAAAAAGTCTACTCCTTATCATCCACAAGAAAATGGTCAAGTAGAGTCTACCAGTAAAGTGATTGAAGGAATTCTCGGTAATATTGTACATATACATAGAAGAGATTGGGCATGAAGTCTTCCTGAAGCCTTATAGGCCTACAGAACTACATGGAGGAATACAACAGGCCATACCCTATGAAATTGTTTATGGAAAGAAAGTCTTATTCCCTATAGATTTTCAGATTCGAACCTTCAAGATGGCAGTCCAATTGGGACTTGATTTATCAGAAGCACAGAAACATAGATTGGACCAACTCAATGAGCTTAATGAAATCAGGCAAGATACAGTTCAAAGAATCAGTATAGTCGAGTAGAAAAGGGCTAAATGGCATGATAAATATATCAAGGAGAAGAAGTTTCAAGCAGGGGATTGGGAATTTTTGTTCGATTCAAAATTCAAAGGTTTTAAAGGAAATTTTCAGACTCATTGGCTTGAGCCATATGAGATTGAAAAAGTCTTTGATATGGAGCAGTCAAGATAAGTACAATTGATGAATAAAAGTTACCTCTTCTTGTGAATGGTCATCGGCTAAAAGTATATCATAAGCCAATTTCAAGAGAAACTTTTATCAAAATTTTCCAAGATAATACTGATATGAAGTTAATGAAGAAGAATTCTTCTTCTTCACTAACTTATCTTTTATTTTTCTTATAAAAAAAATAAAAATAAAACTAAAAATAAAGTGTATAAGTATGAAAACCAATCAATGATTGGCATACTTATACAGAAAATACAGGGTGAAAATCAGAGATTTCTGACATCCTATATTTTCCATTTCTTTTCTGAAATAAGTAGTAACACAGAACTACATTCATATTCCATCTTTGCAGCTCATAATCTGCAAAATCATTTCATTCCACAGTCATATTCCATTTTACAGTTTCATTCCATTTTCACAGTCATATGCCACTTTCATTACATTCCATAGTCATATTCCATTTAACAAATTCATTCCATTTTGACAGTCATATTCCACTTTCATTCCATTTCACAGTCATATTCCACTTACATTCCATTCCACAACTATACTTCATTTTTTTTTACAGACTACATTCTGCAGCTCACTACATTATGCAATTGATTATATTCTGCAGCCACATTCCATTTCATTCAGCAGCTCTGACACATTTTTACAGCCTACAAAAAAACGATGAATACAGGAAACTGAAGGAATACATTTTGAAGACCAACATGCTAAAAAGTAAGTGAATAATCAACACCAAAGAAATGACAACAAAAAGGTTAGTTCTAAAGGTAAAGCTGCAAAAATTTGTTTTAAAAGCAAGGTCAAAACATTAGCATGTATAATATGTATAGTCATATGCTCCCTTGACAGATCGTCATTTGATTTTATTTTGATTTCCATCATACCACAGATCATCCACATCCTCCGCATTATGTTTCATAATGGTCCACAATAGACTCCCCCATTTATGATTAACAGTCATTACCTGTTGACGTTACATATATGTCTACGTTTCTTCAAAACCCCAATCCATACCACTTATTTATTCCTAAAAACCCTCGATGCCTTTTATCAAATCCGTAATCCAATTCATTTCATAAATAGAGAAATATAATTCTGAAGGTTGAGAACTCTTCATAATAGATGGCATGGGACTGATAGTCAGATCAGAACCAGTGGGAAAAAAATATATGGAGGGATACCCTCATATCAAGGAAATGTTACATAAAGCTGGATGGCTCAAATTCATAGACAAATTCGATGGTTTTCACAAAGAGATCACAAAATCTTTTGCTCGGTCTTTTGATGGCACATAAGTGGAAATTGGAGACATCAAGTTCACAGTTACTGAGATATTTGTGGCTAAAGCCACATAACTTCCAAGGGTTGGTGAAAGGTGGTTCAAAAACAAGGAATTTCACAATGAATCATGGAAATTTATTCTAAAAAACCCAGGTATGGATGTCTCTTTTTTCAGAAAAGGTATCCCTAGATCAGCCCTTAAAAAATAAATGGAGGAACATGCTCTTGGTTTTACAGAAATTTATCACCTGTTGTAATATTCCCAAATGGGAAAAGCTATAATATAGTTCAAATTGTTGGAACAATAGTGTAAAACATTATTTAAAAGTAAGAGGCCAATATGTATACCTTTGATATGTTATAACAACAACAAAATATGCATAAGAAATGGTCCATAATATACACAACAAGAAATATCAAGCGTCAAATGATAAAAATCCCTCAATAAGAGGTGTTGCTACTATATATAAAAGCTAGAAGACTCTTACAATGTTTTTTTAAAAGCTCTGCTACAAAGAATGATTATACATCAGATCTAGGGCTGATATGCACCTCAAAAGATAGATATACTACAGATCTGAGCCCTATAAAACCTCCTTTGAAGAACCCCTTAAGGGTTTTCAGGAAAAAACCATGTAAAAGATGGGGATCTAGGCCCTAAGGTTGAAGATCCACTACAAAATACAGAAAGGCAAATCCCTTTCATTAGAAAATCAGCTCTCCAAATGGTGTGCCAAACCACCCTGTAACTCCTCCTATATAAATAACGTAGATCTGGAAGAAAAATGTGTTGTAGGGATAAATAAATAGTTGGTATGATGCCAAGATATGAAAATATGCTGACGGGCCTTCCTTACTATCCTCCCAATGGAAAGGAAGCCTCCTTTACTAGAAATGAGCAATGAAATGACCCAAATCTAGTCTCCACTTGCTGCAACCTACAAAACAACCAAACCCTCAACGGGATCTACTTTGTAAATGAAAGATGAACCTTGGACTTAAGCTTGATAGTGGACAATGTAGTACAAGAATTCTTTAAGAGCTTCTCAATGGAAGAGGTGGGATTCTCGATCAAGAAAACCCAGTGCTAAACAACACTCAATCTCAGCTAAACAACAAGAGAAATATATATGTCTAAAGAGACCATATATTCAGAAATATCAACATACATGCATAATGAACAATGGCTTCCATCCTATTCCTTAAATAAGATATGAGCTTGCAAACCCTAAGCCCCATCCAATAATAGCAGTACCTCCACACAAAGCATCTCCATCTAAAACTACGCAGTCTCTCATTGATGACCACTCCTCCATGACAGTGTTGTTGATTTGGTCAAGGTTGACCCAGTCAAGGTGATACAGCTCCTTTTCACACCTAAGGGTGCTCAATGAAGCTGCCAATATTTATCTCTTTCACATTGACATTTATTTATTCATTATTAAGGAGAATTATGGACCTCCATTGTCCTCTTATTCATTAAACAAAGTAGCAAAACAAAATTGAATATTCCAACTAGCCCATGGCTAATTGGGAATATTACAGTCCTCCCTTCCCAAATTTTTCTTGTCCTCAAGCAACTGACAAGGTGAGTGTTGCAACCCTCCATCATTGGTGACACCAAAATGTGATAATATTCCCTCATAAGCTAAGTGTCTACCAATCCATCCCTCCATGAATTGCTCCTCCAAAGTTCTCATGAGATGCAAATAATCCATCCCATAAGGAGACAATAGTTCAAATGAAACAAACATGGTTTTCCCAATGTTCTCCCTAAAACATGTAGCATAATGAACATGGAGAATATTTCTCCCATAGGGCACATACATTCCTCCCATCCTCCCTCCAAACATTCCCATAAAAAGTATAAGTACATCATCAATGTATGGGATCAAAAGTAAGTACAAGCAAATAGAAGTTTGTACAAATGGAGGTGGGTCATAGTCCCACATGTAGAAGTAGCACAGTAAATCTCCTGAATGCATCAGATAATGATGTGGTAAGTGTTTTCTCCACCACTTACTTTCTTTCCAAGTCATCTCACCATGGCTGAAAGTGTGAGATATATTTCGTGCTTTTGGAATGCACCCACTATGATAAAAAATCTCCCTATGTACTTCAAGGGAGTGGCCATGTTCAGAAATGTTTATGGCCCAAAGTTGGCCGTGAAGTTTATATCGAATAATGCTCCTTCTTAGAGCTATGGCCTGCATATACATGGTAAAATAATGCAAATGATCATCAAATGAAATATTAGGGACATAAGCATGTTCTTTACCAAAAATTATCCTCATATAACTGGAGTGGTGCATAGATATATCCCCTCTCATTCCAAAAGAGGAAAGAGGTGGCTGAAATAACTCCTTCATAGATTCATGTCTCTCTTCCAACTCCACACAGTTCATGCATCTTTGAAAATGATGGTATAGTTCCTCTTCAAAGCCTTCCCAAGTGTAGCTTTCCATGATAGTGTTGTAGGCCTTCATGGAATAAGTATGGCTGAAAAAGAACTCTTCATAAGCTCTTTGTAGCAACTTCTCCTTGAGCTTGGAGGCTCTAGATAAGAATATCCTACTATGATATTAGATGACTCCTTCTTGGAATAAGTAGCCCTCTTCATGTAGCTGGTCATCAAGTATCATGCATGTTAAAATATCCTTGGAATAATCCACCAACAGTTGGGATTTCCAATATGGATCAATATTCCATAGTGATAGCGTTGATGATATATCACAAAGACTGTATGTCAGATGGATGTTATTCTCCTTGACACCTCCCATGCTAAAGGTATATGTTGGAAGTTTGTTGTTCCTCCCATGCTTCTCCTCCCACAACGCATAATATGAAATGAGAGTGGGTAATGATGATGTTCAGAGAATGTCTCCCTCCTCCTTGAGTCTACCCAAGACTCTCAGCATTGTATCATGGCCTTCTAATGCTCCCATCCCTCCTGGATCTATGCTTGGAGCATCATGTTTTGAGATATCTCCCACCAAATCTGAATCACGTGGCCTCCCAGGTGGTTTGCCACAAGATAATAATGTCCCATGAAGCAATCTCATAAGCATAATAGATGGGATTGTTAGGTCCTTGCTTCCACTGCGCAAATCCATCTCTGATTTCTATGTGGAAGTTGTATGTGAGGGATATGTGTGCATGCCTTTAATCATTTGAGTTTTACCACTCTTTCTATCCACCCATTCCATCTGCAAAGTCTCCCAATCAGTAGTGACTTTCCCCAAAGTACTCAACCATTGCATACCCAATATCACATTGGTGTCAGGTATGTCAACCACAAAGAAGTGATAAGTCAATGTATATGTTCCAATTGCGACTGATAAGGATGGAACATAATGCATGCATTGCATAGTTCTATCTCCTGGGAAAAAAACAGAAAATCCCTCAAAAGCATCAGTGGGTATTGCCCTCCTTTTCACTAGTTGGGCATCAATAAAATTATGGGTAGCCCCACTATCAACCAAAAAAAAACCCCTATGATTTAAGATGGAACCTTGGACCCTCAAGGTCAAGTACTTAGGTACTCCTCTCAATGATGCAAGAGCCCCTCCAATTGGAGCAAATGCCCCATTCCCATATCTTGATGGTGTTGGTTCATCTCCTATAGTGTCAGCGCTATGATCTTTTCTTGGTTCATCTTCTTCTTCCTCCTCACCATCTAAGAATACCTCTATGTAGTGTGCCTTTCTTGTTGCACATCTATTTTTGGGTGCCCAAGCTTCTTGGTATGTGAATCAAAGCTTCCTTCTCCTCAAATATCTTCGGACATCATCATCATGAGGTTTTTTATATTGGCTCTCCTTTGAAGGAGGAGCC
This sequence comes from Pinus albicaulis, assembly GCA_034641835.2. Classification (NCBI taxonomy): domain Eukaryota; kingdom Viridiplantae; phylum Streptophyta; class Pinopsida; order Pinales; family Pinaceae; genus Pinus; species Pinus albicaulis. The sequence continues at coordinate 169,819 of JAXQQM020092742.1, forward strand.
TTCTCTTCTTTTCCCTTTGATGGAAAAGAGGGCTTATGCTGAAATGTTGCCTTTGCTTTTGGAAAGGAATCTTTAATATCTCTAGCCCTTTCAATGGCATCTTAAATGGTAGTGGGATTGGTAGACTTAACCAACCCATGAAGAGGTTCATCTAACTCATCAATGAACATATACACCCTTCTTATTGCAGATAAGTCAGGAACCATAACAAAAAATCTAAAAAATTCAGAAATGTAAGTTTTTGGATTACTTGATTGTTTTAGCTTTGCAAGCCCCATTAATGATTCTTCAAGATATCTTCTATCAAACCTTTCCACCGGCCTCCTAGTGAACTCTGAATATGCAGTTACATTGGCATGACCCAATGTAGACAAGCCATGGAACCACCAATCATGTGCTTCACCCTTAAGGTGCAGCGCTGCTATCTTAAAGGTCTCCATTTCTGGAACTTTGTTCAACTGGAAGTAGATTTCAATCTTCTCTACCCATGATTTGGAAGCAAAATTGGATGACCCATCAAAGTTGGGTAAAAATAATCTACCCATCGTGCAGTGTAGATCATGATTTTGAATGAATCCACCACTTCTATTATGATGCCTTGGTCTTCTATTGTCCTTGATTTGACAAAATTATTGAAAACTCAAGTCATCCTTGAATCTCTAAGTTTGAGACTTATACTCCATAAAATAGTCTTCAAGGGATTCTTGGACTTGAAACCCTTCATTTCCCACAGCAAATAATGTAGGCATTGTAGAGCGTTGGGAAACTTGTGGTTGTTGCACTAGTTGATCACTCCAGTGATGAGACATGCCAGAGCCTTCACCATGATGAAATCCTTTATGGGATTCCTTGTATCCATCCATTCTCATCTCCTTGATCTCTCTAGAAATGTCTTGCATGGCTCTAATAAGGATCTTGGGAAATTCCTTCTCTTCATCTTCTCCTCTAGATAAATGGGTTTTACCCTTGTCTTCTTTGTCATTTGTATAATCAAAATTCTGGTGTCTTCTCCTTTGATACCTCTTTTCTCTATCAGTAAGAGGCTCTCCTTCTTCAAATGACATATTGGCTTTTTAATATGCACATGCTATGCCAAGATTATGCTCTGATACCACTGTAATATTCCCAAATGGGAAAAATAGGAATATAGTGCAAAATTTTGGAACAATAGTGTAAAACATTATTTAAAAGTAAGAGTCTAATATGGAGACCTTTCATATGTTATAACATCAGAAAAATATGCATAAGAAATGGGCCATAACATACACAACATGAAATATCAAGCCTCAAATGATCAAAATCCCTCAATAAGAGGTGTTGCTACTATATATAAAAGCTGGAAGACTATTACAACATTTTTTTAAAAGCTCTGCTATAGAAAATTATTATACATCAGATCTAGGGCTGATATGTGCCTCAAAAGATAGATCTATTATAGATATGACCCCTCTACAACCTCCTTTGAAGAACTGCTTAAGGGTTTTCAGCAAAACATCATGTACAAGATGGGGATCTAGGCCCTAAGGTTGAAGATCGACAGCAAAATACAGATCTAGAAAGTGTGGCTGATCTGATATGATCAATACAATATCCTCCTCCAATAGATCCGATAAATGAAAGGAAGATCCCTTTCACTAGAAAATCAGCTCTCCAAATGGTGTGCCAAACCACCCTGCAACCCCTCCTACAGAAATAGCGTAGATCTGGAAGAAAATACGCGATAGGGATAAATAAATAGTTGGCATGATGCCAAGATATGAAAATATGCCTAATGGATTTCCTTACTATCCTCCCAATGGAAAGGGAGCCTCCTCCACTGAAAATGAGCAATGAAATGACTCAGGTCTAGTCTCCACTTTCTACAACCTGCAAAACAACCAAACCCTCAACAGGATCTACGCTGTAAATGAAAGATGAAGCTTGGACTTAAGCCTGATAGTGGACAATGTAGTATAAGAATCCTCTACGAGCTTCGCAATGGAAGAGGTGGGATTCCCAATCAGGAACACCTAGTGCTAAACAACACTCAATCTCAGCTAAATAGAAAGAGAAAGATATATGTCTAAACAGACCATATATTCATAAATATGAACATACATGCATAATGAAAAATGGCTACCATCATCTTCCTTAAATAAGATATGAGCTTGAAAACCCTAAGCCCCATCCAATAACAGCACTACTTCCACAAAAATCATCTCCATATAAAATTGATCTGTCTCTCATTGATGACCACTCCTCCATGACAACGTTGTTGATTTGGTCAAGGTTGACCCAGTCAAGGTGTTTCAGCTCCTTTTCAAACCTAAGGGTGCTCAATAAGCTGCCAAGATTTATCTCTTTCACATTGGCATTGATTTATTCATTATTAAGGAGAATTATGGACCTCCATTGTCCTCTTATTCATTAAACAAAGCAACAAAAAAAATTTGAATATTCCAACTAGCTCATGGTTAATTGGGAATATTACACCTGTGAAGGAAGGTTTGGTTGCATGTATGTATATCATATTCGATTGTTGATGAATATATTAGAGAATGGTGAAACAAATCTTCCCTTATTTCTACTGGATAGCTTAAAAAGGATGTCTACAAACGTGCAAAAGAGAATACATTTTATAGATAACAACATGCACCATCATGGTTTGGTAAAAACACTTGTTGAGTTTCATTTAAAAAGCATAGGAGATTCCTGGGAGAATTTTCTTATCAGAAACCATTTTCAAGAAGTACTAGAACAACCTAAAGAAGATAATATTAGAAAGAGAAGAAGGAAGAAGACTGATACAAACATTGAAGACAGACTTGCATCTTCATTACAAAAAAATGATGAAAAACTTATCTCTATAGAGCTGACTGTGAACAGAAAGAAAAGTAAAGTCAAGATAGGAGGTGAGATAGGAAAAAGGAGAAAAGTTACAAGTGAGGAGAATGTAAATCCTCTACAGCTAAGAAGGAGCTCTAGACTCTGAGGTTCGATGAATAAAACACTACCAAAAGAGACAGAGTTTGTAAGTTTAGATGAAGAAAATCCAATACCATCTCCTATTAATATTTATCCTCCACACAATCCTCAAAATTATCCTATTCATAATTTTGAAGGTAGCCCAGCAGAAAATCTCTAGGCATAGACCCAACACATCAAAAAATATATGATTACATAGAGTCATTGGAGAAGAGAAATGCAATAGTGAATCTTATCAATCCACAAGAACCTCTAGTTGAAAATCTCAAACAGGAAATTTATGAACTAGAGATATTAAATAGGCATATTAAACAGGAGAATGAGGCCTTGAAGCAACTAAACAAGTTGGAAAAGGTAAGTAGTGACAATACCATTCCGCATTTAGGACTATGGTACAAAAAGAACAGGAAGTTGAAAAGAAAGAACAAGTCACTAAACAAGGTAGTCATTAATCTCAAATACAAACTTCTTATGAGAAAGCTCAAAATGGCAATCACTTCAAAGAAAAGCGAAATAAGGAAATTGGATGTGTTAGCAGAAGTGTCTGAATAAATACGGTAGGAGGAGAATTCACATTTTTGGTAATTTGCATGAGTACATGCAATGACTTCTCAGTGGGGGTATGTTCAACCTCAGAATTATCCTCTCTCTGACATCCTTTCTCACCTTTTTTCCTTTACTTTCTGATAATTTCACATACTCCAATCAATGATAAATGTCATGTTTTGTCTCAAGGAATGAATTTAAATGATTTCCATGTTATATTTTGATGTTCTTGCTATTCAAATGGATTTTTTTAATTTGGTTATAGAATGTAGCCTATTCTGCAGCTAATCGTGATTTCCGTAGCTAGTCTCATGGTTTGACAAGTTCCAGGGTTGAAATGGAGAAATGAGCCACGTGGGAATTTCCAAAATCATCTCCACATGGATTTCATCCTATCTACTTGATTGAGATCGATAGAAAAGGATGCCTAAGATCGTGGTCAAATTCCAATCAAAGGATGTTAGCTGAGAATAGAAGGACTCTTAATTTGCTCTATCGTAGCAAATCAAGAGTTAAACAATCAAATTTCAATTCTATAAGTCGGTTAAGATTAGCCACCTATAGAAAAATGAGCTCATAAATAGTTATGTTTTTTTATATATAAATACCAATTGTACAGAACTGAGAACAATTAAGTTTTAAGTTAATTTTTTGTTGAAACGCTGTGTATTGTTTTAAGACTTTGTTTTGTTATAATACAAGGATCGTGTTCATTCCAATGATTGCTTAAGTGCATATTTAACCAGCTAGGATTTCAACCGAATATGTTGCTGAGGACCCCTGCACAGGAGGAGGTTTTTCATTCTTTGTTTTAGATTAATTTCCTTACTCTGTTTTTGTCAATTCTGTTTTTTGAGTATATTAATGTTACATTCCAATTTTGATCAGTAGCATAAAATTAAATCATAGATGTGTAATCATTTTTCTTATAAAACATTTCATGATGATAGATCTTTCTATTTTCAAATTGAATTAAGTTTGGAGCAATAAGAATTCACAATTATCTAGTTTCCTTTACTGTTCTATCATTTACTTTCTTAGATTAGAACTATCAATTAATTGTATCAATGGATATTCTCAAAGGTAATTTCAAGAAGATGATTCTAAACTAAATGATTGAATATCTGATTCATACAATTATTGAGCTTTCCTCTGCATATTTTACTTTCTTTCTAGAAACTTGGAAACTAAGGTATAATTGATTGCTTACACAACATCTCAAGAGGATAATACTTCATATTGAATAATGGAGTAATCAAACATACATTAGTTGTTTACAATCAGTTAATCTTTAACTTTGCATGTCTTTACATTTGATTTTAGATCCTCATTTAATTGCATCACTGATGTTCCTAAAGGTCATTCCAAGAAGTTGATTTTATCATATTTTTAGACTAAATGATTGAATGTCTAATTCATGCAATTAATGAGTTTTCGTTTGCATACTTTACTTGCTTTTCTAGACCATTAGAAACTAAGGTATAATTGGTTACTTAACATCATCTCAAGAAGTTGACACTTCATATTGAATGTTGGAGTAACTAAACATACATAAATTGTTTTCCTTTGAACACTTTACTTGATTTTCTAGATCATCAGAAATTAAAGATATAGTTGGTTGCTTAACATCATCTCAAGAAGGTGACACTTCATATTGAATGTTGGAGTAACTAAACATACATTAGTTATTTTCTTTTCAACTTTCACTTAGAATAGCACTGCAATTTCAATTTCAGTTATAAGGTTTATCCATGGAATAGAACTAATGTTAAGGTAGAAGTCATTAGAATAGATACTATGTTTTTTAGATTAGTCAACATTCTTTGTTTTATTTTTATGCAAATTAGTTTAACTTAGGAACACTTCATTTTCTTCCTTCTTAAAGTTCATTAGATTCATTTGATTCCTTTCATAGTTATAAATTAACATCCTTTGACATCAAGAACAAAACCCCCAAAACAACCAAAAAATACATATGATGAAGTAAGAAGAAGGTTAACTAAGCACATACAGTTCACCACACTTCATCAACTTACAAAAAATAGGTTGATAATTTATGTAAGCAATTTAAGACATTAAATTGACTAAACATTTTGGCTCCGTTGTCGGGGAAGTGTAATTATATAGCCTCATTTCTTACATCTAAAAAATGATTTGTGTAGAGAAGGAGACTCTAGGGGTAGATTCATAGATAGAGGCAGGAGTTTAATTACTACAACACCACTCACTCAAACAATACTACGAAGTGATACAACTCCATATCAAACTCATATTTCATACTTCACTAGCCATAGACTTCCTGAAGTCCTAAGGTCAGAAATCCAATTAGGAGGATCTCCTACTTCATCCAGTGAGGCAGTCTTAGAGGAAGAAGATCCTAGATCTCCAACAGAAGGAGTAACCTTTTTCACCTCTACAGGGGATCATATTTTAGTTGGAGAGTTAGAAATTCCTAGTGGAGAGGAAGAGGAATAACCTTTCTTCAACATACCATTAATAGAAGAACCAGAGGAAGAATAGTTAACCTTGCAGGTTGAATCTTATATTAACTCTGAAGAATCTATAATGGCAGGAAGAGGAGAAGGAGAAATTCTAAATGGAAAAAATATAATATTTGGAGGAGGTAGAGGAAGAGGTAGAGGAAATTCAAGAAGGGGCAGAAGAAATAGGGAAATTGATAGTTCTTTTGGATTCCCTGTAGTTGATGGAGAGACAAATGGCACAATGAAGAATATCTCACCTCCTGTCCTCCCAAATTTTCATGGATTAAAAAGTGAATATCATAAAACCTTTTTCTTTGAATTTGAAGTCTTATGTAGAACTTATGATTATTTACAATACTCTCAAAAACTTGAGTTGTTTCCTTCAACATTGAAAGCAATAAATTTAAAATGGTTTATGGGCTTAATCACTCAGTCTTTAGAACATAGAATGACATGAAGCAAGCATTTTTAGAAAGGTATTTGAATTATTGCATACCCATCAATCACAAGGATGAAGTATCTAAAATGATGCAAAAATAGGATGAGAATTTGGAAGATTTAATTGAAAGGTTCAATTATAACATAAAAAGAGCAAAAATGGCAAATTTAGATCAAGATACTTTAAAATCTCTTTTATTAAAAGCCATTAGAGATGAATAGATAGACATCCTCAACATGACGGGAAAGGGAGATATCTCTCAACTTACATTATCTGACATTGGTGAATTATGTATTAATCTCTCAAGGGGAAAATCAAAATCTGGGAAAAGTCCACGAGACCCTTCTCTTGCTAGAGTAAAGAAATCTGCAACTAAAACAGTAAGTAGGGAAAAAATTGGAAACATGCTTGAAGAATTTAAAAGAGATATTTTAGGGAGTCTTAGTGAACAGATAGACACCCTTAAATTTAAAAAAAAGCAGGAAGTTGAGACTGATGCTTTAGCTATTTTCTGTCCTAAATGAAGAAAGAATCATGCTTTAAGAGAATGTCCTCTTGATGCAAAAGTCATAGAGGTTGTTTTTTGTCCTTCAATTCCAGTCCTTAAGGTTGTTTTTCAAGAAGAAATGACATCAAATCCAACATAATCTCTTTTCTTTGTCTCTAGAAGACCATGGGAGGGGCCACAAACTCAAGGCTTTAACAATAAAATGTATACTCAGCCCCCACCAAATATTTGGAATTCTTGGCAGTAACCTTGGCCTCAATCTCAATCTTGGGCACAAGGAATGAAAAATCCCTATGGAATATTCTCTAAATAATATCAATATCCTCCATCATATCCAAACTATCCTCCCCAAAAAATTCCTCAACAAAATCAACAACTCCAACTCCAAAACCAAAATCCACAACTTTCGTTACCATTTCCAAAATGACCAAATCAACTACCTGCCCAACCGTTACCAAACCCCAATAATAAAAACCCTAAAAATACTTATATGATAGAAGGACAACAATTTCCAACCTACATGATTACTCCTCTAGATCCTAATGATGTCCAACTTAGATATGGTAGGATACTAGAAAAGGAAAATCCTTCTGTAGTTATTCAAGAACAAGATAATTTTGAGGAAGTTTCTCTACAACCAAATAATTTTTTTGAGGAAGGAACATCTATTCAAAACTAGAATTATGAAAACGAAAAACAAAAAGAACCAATAAACTCAACTCCTATCATAGAGCAACGGTCAGTACTTACTTCTACACCTCCTTTTCCTGAAAGATTACAAGTTGATAAAGGGGTAGAAAAGCATATTATGTTTCCCAATTATGATTTTCTAGATGAATTGCAAAAATTCTGCATCAAAATCCCTTTGTTACAGGCCATTAAAGAGATTCTAATTCTAGCCAAAAAAATAAAAGAGTTGAGTATGAAGAAACCACGAAGAAAACTAAAAGAAATAAAAAGAATTCAGCTAGTAGGAAAAATTGCAGTCATAATGATGAGAAACATTGCAGACATAATGATGGGAAAAATTACCATACAAAATAATTTAGATCCAGGAAGTCCAGTTGTAAAAACACATATCAATGGAGTTGAAATTCCAAATACATTGATTGATTTAGGAGCAGAATAAACATCATGAACAAACAAACCATGGAACAACTCAAAATTCCTAATCTTCGATATACACCTACATTACTGCAATTAGCAAACAGATCTGTAATCAAGCCAGATGGTGTGTTAGAAGATATCTCAGTATCCTTAGACTCTTGGGAGTATCCTATTAATTTTATGATATTAACTCCTAATAACAATCTAGGAGGATATACACTTATATTAGGAAGACCTTGGTTAGCTATAGTTGATGCTTTCATTAGCTATAGATCTAGTGATATGTATATCTCTGATGGTAACTCAACAAATAAATTCACTCTATATCCTCTAGCAAAATAAATCACAGAGTTAGATGACAAAGAATGGATTGATTATGACAATGATATACAACCGCTCTTTACTATTTCAACCATTAGTGAAGACAGTCAAATCTTAAATTCAATGGAAAATTTTGAATCATCTCCAGAATATAAACATGATCAATTTCAAGAAAAATCTAATATTGAATATTTTTCATCTAGGCATATGTCTCTTTATTCTATGGAAGAATTTGGTAGCTCTACAGTTGAAATATTTCCAGGGAAAACTTTGAACATAAACAATAACTTGGAGAGATTACAACAGGAAGAGTTAATCAGAACATTACAACAACATTCTTCTACATATGCATGGGAATACACTGACATGAAAGGAATTATTCCTAAAACTTGTATACATCACATCTATATTGAGGAAAATTGTAAACCTATTAGACAACCTCAAAGAAGGATGAATCCAAAACTTAGGGAAATTATGAAAGAAGAATTGCAAAAATTGTTGAATGTGAACTTCATTTACGCAATTTTAGATAGTCAGTGGGTTTTCCCTTTAGTGATTGTGCCCAAAAATAATGGTAAATGGAGGGTATGCATTTATTATCGAGAAATGAATAAAGCTACCCTAAAAGATCATTTTCGTTTACCCTTTATAGATCAAGCATTTGATACATTAGCAGGGAAAAATTATTTCTCGTTCTTGGATGGTTTTAGTGGTTACAATCAAATTCAGGTAGCACCTGAAGAACAAGATAAGACCACATTCACCTTTCCATGGGGGACTTATGTTTACCGAGTACTTCCTTTTGGATTTTGAAATGCACCTGCAACATTCCAAAGGAGTACTAGGAGTTTTTTTTTGATATAATACATGATTGTATAGAGGTGTACATGTATGACTTTACAGTTTATGGGAATACATTTGAAGAAGCTTTAGAAAATTTGGAAAAGGTTCTGTTGAAGCCCCAAAAATCAGGTCTACAATAAGGGGGATACCCACCCGGTTCGGACCTTGGTAAGCAGCTCCTTTTCCTTTTGGTGTAGTGGGTCCGACTGGGGATAATGGGACCAGTTTCCCAATATGTGTGTGTGTGTTGAGAATTGATATTCCTTTTCTAAAAAGTTTCCTAAATGAAATGCTTTTATTCTATTTCTAATCTAATAACATGCAAATTGTATTCTATTTAAACAGAAATATCTAATTCTAAACTAACTCAGGATGTAATCTTTCTATTATGTGATCTAAAATGATTTCAAATAACAATTGGTAATAAATATCATTCAACTGTTATAAGAAAGGAATTCAATAAAGATAAACCACTTCGTATAAAAAGTTAGACGAAACAGTAGTGAAAAACATATCACATAATAAGCTATTCATACATTAAGCATAAATAAATAGCTATCACTGTACAAAAGTGCCAAATGATAACTCAAACATTCAAGCGTTAATACATAAACAACTGAACATAAATATCACTTTAACACAGAGGCAGAAATAGTTAAGAGATAAAAGTACCATTTATAACTAGTTCTACTCATGAGCTTCAAGCAATAATGGCTTATATCATCTTAATCCAACATCCAATAAGAGTACAAAAGTGCAACATCAGTAGCAGATATTAAATGCAGATATCAATAAATCCTATTCCATTCATTCATCAAAACCTCCTTTGAGAGTGCAAAAGTGCATGTTCTAAGGACAAGTTTTTTGACAAATTTCAGGACCTTTCTCTAAATGCATGAGAAGGGTTCAAATACTACTAACTAAATCTAAAAATAATTAATTACAAAAATGTAGGATACGGTTTAAATGACCGTCCTCTTTTTAGGAAAAAATAAAGCAAAACTAGTACTAAATCTAAAATTAAAATTTAACAACTAACTAATTGTGATTCTATTATTTGGAATTGCAAGCGTTCAGCATTGATCTGAGAAGAATAGGCTGGCCGAATTCAGATTTCAACTGTCCCGTGAAGATGAAATTGGTAAGATCTAGCGCTATCTTCTTGGCAGAATTGATGATACACTTGAGAGTCATACACTGGCTGTGTGGTTTTACCAGACATGCCCAGTAAGAATCCCAATTTAACTTTGTTAATCCTTTAATCAATTTTTCCTTTTCTTGGGCTTTCTGTTTCCATTCTGTTTTCAGCTGCTGTGCTTTTGGTAGGTACCCTGGAGTAGTTTCAGAGATCATATTTTCCTTGTGTAAATTTTCATTTATACAATCAATAATATTGCTAGCTGTTGTGGCTGCTTCTTGCTCTGCCTTCTTCATCTGTGCATCCCAATTATTAAAAAGTATTTCTTTGTGATTTTCATTGATTATAGGTGCACCTGCTCTTTTCCCTTCCTCTGTTTCTTGCCAAGCCAAATAGTCAGTAACTCTTTTTTCAGGTAAATCATAATCATGTCGTAAATTTATGACATGATTAGTGATTTTATCACTTTCTTCACAATAAGAGTTCCATTCTGATATTCTTTGGCATAACATTTCTTGTTGTTGCAGTAGCTGGTCATTTAAGGAAATAGACTCTGTGATAAACTTTGTGAGCTTGGGATCATCTTTGTGCATCTCTTGCATGAGATGTAGCTGTTTCTCTTTTTCAGCCAAACTTTTCTGATATCCAATCTGCATTCGTTGAAAATCTTGTTGTAATTTTTCAAGTTGTTTCTGAGCTTCACTGTTAGCATTGGCTTGTTGTAGCTGTTTTTGCAAAACCTTTACCTGATATTCTTTCTCATTCAATAATTATCGTACCTCAGATGCTTTGTCAATGGCTGCAGAGGCATAAGCTCCTGTGATCTGAGATAATTTAGTGAGATTTTCAATTGGATCAGTAGTAGGATCTTGCCATAGAACATCTAGGTGTTATGCATCATGAGAGGGAACATTTTCTAATTTCCTTTTCTTTCTTTGTTTTCTTACCACTACCTTGTGTTGTGGACTATAAAACACATCAAGAGGAGGAATTTCCTCTATCTTGAACATGAGTTCAGAAGATGGGGTTATGAGAATATGTTATGTTTCTAAGACATTGGTAGTTACTCCTATAACTATATTTATTGTTGTATGTACATTGCTCATAGGTGTCTGTGTGTTTTGTGCTTCAATATTAATCAAATCATTGAATGTTTCCCATTCCTTATCTAATTCAGTTCTGACGGATGATTGCTGTACAGTGAGAGGGGGAAGATTTAACTGTGGAGAGGTTGAAATCTGTTGCTGTGAGAGCTCTTTAGACTGGGCAGTATCTCTTACTGACCCTTCACTTTTAGAGTGTTCAGAGGTTTCTCTTCCGGACTTTGACTTAGACTTGTTTGTACTTGAACTTCTACTGAGGCTGATACTAGAAGTTGGTTCCCTTACGGGTTCCAAGCGTAATTTATCCAAAGGGATAGTAGTTAACCTCCTTTCTCTGTATATTTTCAATTCTTGAAGCTCTGCTGGAGGAAACCGTATTTGAGCCGATTGTAGAATTATTTGAATGTGTATTTTTCTTGAAACATGTCATCGAAAAGATCTTCTTCTTTAGAAAACACTCTTATCTTGACTGCAGTAGTGAAATTTTTAACAACATCATATGGGTCGAATGGTCTTCTTGGAAACTTGAAAAAATGTAAACATGTAATATTGTTTACTTCTTTAAATGCACGACCAACATCAAATAATGAAAATGCCCCACAGGCCACAGGAAATTGAGGCCAGATAGCCTTCTTCTTGTCTTTCAATTCTTTAGTAAAACCTCTTTCTCCGTAGGTTTGATAAGCAATTTCTTGGGCGATGAGTTTATCAGGAACATACAATGGTAAAACATGAGGAGAAGCAAAACTTCCAAAAACCATAACATATGTAAACAATTCTTCTCCAAACCATCTTGCAATAGGTAGAATGTCTACCTCTGCTTCAGGGGAAAACCTTGGAGCATATTTATCATACAATATTCTGTACAGGGCAACATAATGCCATGGAAAATCTTGTAAAAACAGGGAATGAACTTTGAATCCCACAATTATTTGTGATAAACATGAATGGGTAGGGGATCCTGAGTTGTCCATTTCTAACCCATTAAAGGGAACTTAAAAACATAACAGATTGAATCCATCACATAAGCAGATAAGTAAAAAGGAGGGTAAATCCTTTGAGAAACAGTTCTCTTAGACTGATAATTCAAAATAGCCGTGGCTAAGTTATCAAATAATATCTTAGCCCAATCCATGATAGTAGCATTAACAACAGCATTCAATAACGGACGCCATTCAGGTGAAAAATTATTAATGTCATGCTTTCAAAAAAGCCTACAGAGGATAGCAGCAACAAAGCAATACGGAGAAGTGAGAGAACCAGTACTATACATACCGTGTTTATATTTCTTCAATGGTTAGTCTCTCCTGAACCAGTCCTTGGTGCATTCTGCCAGGTTTTCATTTTCTTTGGAAAACTTCTCCATGAACTGTTTGTTATAAGTTGCCTGTGGTTCCGGAAAATGATACATAAGCCTCAAATCTTGTGGAGTGAATGAGCCAATGAGCTCTTGACCTTGAGTCTTAAACTATCTATTCATAATATCAGTGCTATCCAGCACCCATTTAACCATATCAGTGTATGGAAGAATTCTAGGTCTTGCTGCTATTCGATGCAAGAATGAACAAGCTAACTCTGTAATGGATGCATCAGAAGACCCATGCGAGCCTACAGTAGCTGTAACCTCCATTACTCTGGGGTTCTCTACTTCAAGTAGATTATACTTTCCCTCCCAAGTAGTGATACCAGTGTCTTTGTTACAAGCAGTGTTTGTGTATAAGGGCGTCATTTCTTTATCTTCAAAACTTGGAGCCTTATCTTTCTTTCCCATAATACTTTGAATACTGCTTTGTATAGTTCTCAGTTCTTCGCTCCTATAGTTCACGAATTAAGTGAGAATAATGATAGAAAAAAGGTGACGGGAAGGTTTTAAATGCTGAAAACGTATAAAATATACCACCTTATGTGAAATAACTCTTCAATCAGAATGAAACCATTTTTCATTAATGAGTGACAACCATTTCATTGATTAACATTAAATCGCATAACTAGGTCTCGATTTATGGAAAGATTTTCTTCGTGTAATGAGCCTTTAAAGATATGCGATAAGGCGATCTGCGATTTTCTTTGCAATATCGCAATATCACAGATCGCAATATCGTGGAATCACAATAGTGCAATATTGTAACATCGCGAAATCGCTATATTGCAAAATCGCAAAATCGCAAGACATAACATATGAAAAACATATGCTAATGCATTTTCTTGCGAGACGCGATTTGCGATATATGTTATCGCACATCGGTGATTGTGAAGTTTGAACGTAAGATATGACATTCGAAGCATGTGATGCGATGAATGTAGTTTCGCATCACGATCTCGCTATTTTTTGTGTTCTGCTTATAAAGCTGCATTCATTACCTTTTTGCGACGTGATATTCCTTAAAGAGTGATTTTATTCTATGCTATCATAAAACTTAAGTTTTTTATATTTTTCAAGGAATATTTTCCTAAGTTTATGATAGTAAGTTTTATTGAAGAAAGGAAAAACAAGTTCTAAAAAAGAAAATATTTTTTAGATTTTTTGAATAAGGGTCCCCATTTATTTAGTATTAGTGATAATGCTACATAAAAAGGGGGGGTTGTTGCTGGCCACAACAAGTTCTTAAAAGATGTAAGGAAGAAAACCTTTCACTTAGTCATGAAAAATGTTTTATTATGTTTACATAAGGGATTGTTTTAGGACATCACATTTCAGGAGATGGAATTAAAGTTGATAAATTTAAAGTTGAAGTCAACTCCAAACTATAAATTCCAAGTTGTCAAAAGGATGTTAGAATTTTTCTAAGATCCACAGGATATTATAGAAAATTTATAGAAAATTTCACTAAAATAGGATCCCCACTCTTCAAATTAATTACCAAATATTGTGAATTCAGATGGAATCATGATTTCCAATTGGCATTTGAAACTTTAAAATCAAAAATTTCTGAAGCAACCATCTTAAGAGGTCCAAATTGGAAACTATCTTTTCACATTTCAACAGATGCTTCAGATACAACTCTCAGAGCTGTATTAGGACAAAAATATTTGATTCCCTATGCCATCTATTACACAAGCAAGAATTTGACTCCCACAGAGTTAAATTACACTATAGCTGAAAAGGAATTCTTAGTTGTTGTTCATGCTATCAACAAATTTAGAAATTATATCATAGGCTATGAAACCATTATATCCTGCAAGAATTCAACATCATTGTTCTAGACCGACCTGGAAAACAAAACACAGTTACTGATTTCTTGTCTAGAATTAAAAATAACAAAGATGACACTTCAATTGAGGATAAATTTCTTGATGAATATCTTTTAGCAATATACTAAAACTCCTTGGTTTGCAGATATTGATAATTACTTAGTCAGAGGAAAATTACCTTCACATTTTTTTCCTAGGGAGAAAAGAAAAATTATTCAAATAAGTGCAAGATACTCATGGATTACTAATGAATTGTACAAAAGAGGTCCAGATCTCATTATCAGAAGATGTGTTCGAGAAGATGAAATGCCTGAAATTCTTAAGGCATGTCATGATGAACCTTGTGGTGGACACTTTGCTGACAAGAGGATAGCCTATAAAATCCTTCATTTGGGATATCATTGGCCATCCATCTTTAGAGATACCAAAGAATATGTCAAAAGGTGTGACAACTGCCAAAGGGTATGAAAACATGCTTCTTCAGATGAAATTCCATTACAACCTCAGGTACTCATTGAATCTTTTGAGAAATGGGCCTTGGATTTATTTGGACCAATAAATCCACCATCTAAACAAAATAAATATATTTTGGTATGTACTGATTATGTCATTAAATGGGTAGAGGCTAAGGCATTACCTTTTTCTAATGAACATTCTGTAGTTAATTTTATTTTTGAGGATATCTTCACATGTTTTGGTGTTCCAAGAGAAATTTTGATAGATCAGGGATCCCATTTTACATCCAAGTTGGTGAAAAGGCTCGTGGAAGATTACAAGATCAAGCACAGAAAGTTTACTCATAATCCACAAGCAAATGTTCAAGTAAAGTCTACCAATAAAGTGATTGAAGGAATTCTCAATAGGTTTGTACATCTACACAAAAGAGATTGGGCATGAAGTCTTCTTGAAGCCTTATAGGCCTACAGAACTACATGGAGCAATACAACAGGACATACCCTATGAACTTGTTTATGGAAAGCAAGTCTTGTTCCCTATAGATTTTCAGATTCGAACCTTCAAGATGGCAGTCCAATTGGGACTTGATTTATCAGAAGCACAGAAACATAGATTGGAGCAACTCAATGAGCTTGATGAAATCAGGCAAGATGCAGTTCAAAGAACCAGTATAGTCTAGCAGCAAAGGGCTAAATGGCATGATAAATATATCAAGAAGAATAAGTTTCAAGCAGGAGATTGGGCACTTTTTTTCGATTCAAAATTCAAATATTTTCAAGGAAATTTTCAGACTCATTGGCTTGGGCCATATGAGATTGAAAAAGTATTTGATAATGGAGTAGTCAAGATAAGGACAATTGATGAAGAAAAGGTACCTCTTCTTGTGAATGGTCATCGGCTGAAAGTATATCATAAGCCAATTTCAAGAGAAGAGTTTATCAAAATTTTCCAAGATAATAACGATATGAAGTTAGTGAAGAAGAATTATTCTTCTTCACTAACTTAGCTTATATTTTTCCTATAAAAAAAATAAATAAAAATATATTGTATACGTATGAAAACCAATCAATGATTGGCATACTTATATATAAAATACAGGGTGAAAATCAGAGATTTCTAACATCCTATATTTTCCATTTATTTTCTGCAATAAGTAGTAACACAGAACTACATTCATATTCCATCTTTGTAGCTCATAATTTGCAAAATCATTCCATTCCATAGTCATATTCCATTTTACAGTTTCATTCCATTTTCACAATCATATTCCACTTTCATTCCATTCCACGGTCATATTCCATTAAACAATTTCATTCCATTTTCACAATCATATTCCACTTTCATTCCATTTAATAGTCATATTCTACTTACATTCCATTCCACATCTATACTTCATTTTTTTTTTACAGACTACATTCTGCAGCTAACTACATTCTGCAATTGATTCCATTCTTTAGCTGACTACATTCTGCAGCTGATTATATTTTGCAGCCACATTCCATTTCATTCAGCAGCTCTGACACATTTGTACAACCTACAAAAAAATGATGAATACAGGAAATTGAAGAACTACATTTTGAATACCAACATGCTAAAAAGTACCTAAAGAATCAACACCAAAGAAATGACAACAAAAAGGTTAGTTCTAAAGGTAAAGTTGCGAAAATGTGGTTTAATAGCAAGGTCAATACATTGGCATGTATAATATGGATGGTCATATGCTCCCTTGATAGATCATCATTTGATTTGATTGTGATTTCCATCATACCACAGATCAGCCACATCCTATGCATTATGTTTCATAATGGTCCACAATAGACTCCCCCATTTATGATTAATGGTCATGACCTGTTGACGTGACATATCCATATACATTTCTTCAAAACCCCAATCCATACCACTTTTTTGTTCCTACAAATCCTCTATGCCTTTTATCAGATCCGTAATCCAATTCATTTCATAAATAGAGAAGTATAATTATGAAGGTTGAGAACTCTTCATAATAGAAGTCATGGGACTAATAGTCAGATTAGAACCGTTGGGAATAAAATATATGGAAGGATACCCTCAGATCAAGGAAATGTTGCAGAAATCTGGATGGCTCAAATTCATAGACAAATTCGATGGTTTTCACAAAGAGATCACAAAATCTTTTGCTCGGTCTTTTGATGGCACAAAAGTGGAAATCAGAGACATCAAGTTCACAATTACTGAGACATTCATGGCTGAAGCCACATAACTTCCAAGGGTTCGAGAAAGTTGGTTCAAAAACAAGGAATTTAACAATGAATCATGGAAATTTATTCTCAAAAACGCAGGTATGGATGTCTATATTTTCAAAAAAGGTATCCCCAACTCAGCCCTTAAAAATAAATGGAGGAACATGCTCTTGGTTTTACATAAATTTATCACCTATGAAGGAAGGTTTGGTTGCATGTATGTATATCATATTCTATTGTTGATGAATTTATTAGAGAATGGTGAAATAAATCTTCCCTTATTTCTACTGAATAGCTTAAAAAGGATGTCTACAAACGTGCAGAAGAGAATACAATTTATAGATGACACCATGCACCATCATGGGTTGGTAAAAATACTTGTTTAGTTTCTTTTAAAAATAATAGGAGATTCCTGGGAGAATTTTCTTATTAGAAACCATTTTCAAGAAGTACCAAAACAACCTAAAGAAGATAATGTTAGAAAGAGTAGAAGGAAGAAGACTGATACAAACATTGAAGACATAATTGCATCTTCATTATAGAAAAATGATGAAAAGCTTATCTCTATAGAGTTGACGAGAGCAGAAAGCAAAGTAAAGTCAAGATAGGAGGTAAGATAGGAAAAAGGAGAAAAGTTATAAGTGAGGAAAATGTAAATCCTCTACAGCTGAGAAGGAGCTCCAGACTCTGAGGTTCGATGAAGAAAACACTACCAAAAGAGACAAATTTTGTAAGTTTAGATGAAGAAACTCCAATACCATCTACTGTCAATATTTCTCCTCCACACAGTCCTCAAAATTCTCCTATTCATAATTTCGAAGGTAGCCCCAGTAGAAAATCTGGAGGCATATACCCAACACAACAAGAAATATATGATTACATAGAGTCATTGGAGAAGAAAAATGCAACATTGAATCCTATCAATCCACAAGAACCTCTAGTTGAAACTCTCAAACAGGAAATTTATGAACTAGAGATATTGAATAGGCATACTAAACAAGAGAATGAGGCCTTGAAGCAGCATAACAAGTTGGAAAAAGTAATTAGTGACAATACCATTCTACATTTAGGACTGTGGTACAAAAATAATAGGAAGTTGAAAAGAAAGAACAAGTCACTAAACAAGACAGTCATTAATCTCAAATAAAAACTTCTTATGAGAAATCCCAGAATGGCAATCACTTCAAAGAAAATCAAAAGAAGGAAATTGGATGTGTTAGTAGAAGTGTATGAAAAAATGAAGTAGGAGAGGAGAATTCACATTTTTTGTAATTTTCATGGGGACATGCAATGAATTCTCAGTGGGGGTATGTTGCACCTCAGAATTATCCTCTCTCTGACATCCTTTCTCAAATTTTCCCCCTTCCTTTCTCATAATTCCACATACTCCAATCAATGATAAATGTCATGTTTTGTCTCAAGGAATGCATTTAAATTATTTCCATGTTATATTCTGATGTTCTTGCTATTCAAATGGATTTTTGTAATTTGGCTACAGAATGCGGCCTATTCTGTAGCTAATCGTGAGTTCTGTAGCTAGTCTCACAGTTTGATAGGTTCCAGGGTTCAAATGGAGAAATGAGCCACATGGGAATTTCCAGAATCATCACATGGATTTCATCATATCTACTTGATCGATATCGATAGAAAAGGATGCCTAAGATCGTGGTCAAATTCTGGTCAACGGACGTTAGCCGAGAACAGAAGGACTCTT
Organism: Pinus albicaulis; assembly: GCA_034641835.2. Classification (NCBI taxonomy): domain Eukaryota; kingdom Viridiplantae; phylum Streptophyta; class Pinopsida; order Pinales; family Pinaceae; genus Pinus; species Pinus albicaulis. Next base: position 188,852 of record JAXQQM020092742.1, read on the forward strand.
AATTTTCTCTATCGTGGAAAATCAAGAGTTAAATAGTCAAATTTCAATTCTATAAGTCAGTTAAGATTAGCCACCTGTAGCATAATTAGATCATAAACAGTTATTTTTGTTTTATATAAATACCGGTTGTACAGAACCGAGAATAATTAATTTTTAAGTTAAGTTTTTGCTAAAACGTTGTGTATTGTTTTAAGACTTAGTTCTTTTATAATACAAGGATCGTGTTCATGCCAATGATTGCTTAAGTGTGTATTTAACCAGATAGGATTTCAACCGAATCTGTTGCAGAGGGCCCCTGCACAGGAGGAGGTTTTTTTTTCATTGTTTTAGATTAATTTCCTTAAACTATTTTTGTCAATTCCGTTTTCTGAGTAGATTAATGTTACATATGAGTTTTGAACAGTAGCATAAAATTAAATCATAACTGTGTAATCATTGTTCTTCTAAAACATTTCGTGAGGATAGATCTTTCTATTTTCAAATTGAATTAAGCTTGAAGCAATAAGAATTCACAGTTATTTAGTTTCCTTTACTGTTCTGTCATTTACTTTCTTAGATTATAACTATCAATTAATTGTATCAATGGATGTTCTCAAAGGTCATTTCAAGAAGATGATTCTAAACTAAATGATTGAATATCTAATTCACACAGTTATTGAGCTTTCCTCTACATATTTTACTTGCTTTCTAGGAACTTAGAAACTAAGGTATAATTGATTGCTTAGATAACATCTCAAGAGGATAATACTTCATATTGAATACTGGAGTAATCAAACATACATTATTTGTTTACAATCAATGAAGCTTTAACTTTGCATGTCTTTACATTGTCTTTTAGATCCTCATTTAATTGCATCACTGATGTTCCTAAAGGTCATTCCAAGAAGTTGATTTTATCATATTTCTAGACTAAATGATTGAATGTCTAATTCATGCAATTAATTTGTTTTCCTTTGCATACTTTACTTGCTTTTCTAGACCATTAGAAACTAAGGTATAATTGGTTACTTAACACCATCTCAAGAATGTGACACTTCATATTAAATGTTGGGGTAACTAAACATACATTAGTTGTTTTCCTTTGCACACTTTACTTGTTTTTCTAGATCATCATAAATTAAAGGTATAGTTGGTTGCTTAACATCATCTTAAGAAGGTGACACTTCATATTGAATTCTGGAGTAACTAAAATACATTAGTTGTTTTCCTTTTTTTTCTTTCACTTTGAATAGCCTTGCAATTTCAATTTCAGTTATAAAATTTATCCATGGAATAGAACTACCATTAAGGTAGAAGTCATTATAATAGATACTATGTTTTTCATGTTAGTCAACAGTCTTTGATTTATTTTTATGCAAATTATTTTAACTTAGGAACACTTCATTTTCTTCGTAAAATTCATTAGATTCATTTGATTCCTTTCATAGTTTTAGATTAACATCCTTAGACATCAAGAAAAAAACCCCCAAAACAACATAAAAATACATACAACGAAGTAAGAATAAGGTTAACAAAGCACATACAGTGCACCACACTTCATCAGTTTACAAACCTCAGTTTATAATTTATAAATGCAATTTAAGACATTAAATTGACTAAACAAGAATATTGCAGCGAACATCCCAAGTTGTGGGATGAACAGTTGCATTACATTCAATGTGCATTCAACAGGGAAAAGCATTCTTCCACAAATACATCGCCATTTGATGCATGTCTTGGGTACTTTCCAAGATCACCATTGGACTTCATCTTTGGGAAAGGTATTGTTATTTATGGTCATAGTGACATAGATAAAGAAAATAAGTTCATTAAGAAAATTCAATTGATACATCACAGAGTGCAAGAACAGCTTGAAAAGAGTCAAAGCAGCTATAAGGAAAGGCAAGATAAACACCATGTCGATCATAAATTCCAATTTGGTGACAAATTTTGGTTATATATTAGCAAAGAGAGACTTCAAAGGGAAGGTAAAAATCTTCAGCCAATCTGTTATGGTCCTTTTAAAATTCTGGACAATATTGGTAACAATGCATTTAAGCTAGATTTGCCTCCTTATATGCAAATATAGTCTGTTGTTAATGTTGAGAATTTGAGATTGTTTGAGCCTCCATTGATTGATGATCAAGGATATCATGTTCAACTGCCATCAATGATTTCTCACCAACATATCTTGATGAACTTCAACGAGATCTCATACTTGATAGAAGAACCAAAACTTCAAGGAGAGGGAATGTCGAATACCTTCGAGTGGGACTCAAGGGAAAATATCCTTCTAAGGCCAAATGGATGGATATTGAGAAGGTGAGGGAATTGTAACCTCACTTTCTAAAAAATTGATAGTATCTTTTAGGGTCCAAAAGGCTTGTAGTGGGGAGGAATGATCAGGTGCTTAGTGTTAAGCTCAAAAATGAAAGTACTCAGAATCAATCAAAAGCTAGATGACCGTGAAATGCTCACCACCAGGAATCCAGCACAATTCGTTTCATCAAAAACCAACTCTGTATGGTGAAGATATAGCTTTTTGTTTGTTTTCCTAAACATCTAAATTTTTTAGAGAAATGACAGAATAATGACATGGCATCCAAGTCAGTAAAAAAAAGAATATTCTTGGAATAGCCCTTCATTTCATCCAATGACACTATGACAAGTTTCATTTCGTGGTTGGTTTGTAAGTTGGTTTGTTGTCAGTGTTTTTTTTATTGGTTGGAAATAGTGCAACTAGATGCAAACACGTGGTGCAGCCAGGGGCTACCACGTGCCCCCTCTGGTGGACTAAGGTATGGGTGAATTATTATATCATGGTATAAAGCATATGTTATATTTCACATCAAAATTATGAAGGGCAGAAGGGCGGAGATCAGGGCTCGACCCCACGACCTCCCCCAAGCAAGTGTGCAACCATACAAATAGACCACGAACTTACGACTTAAGATATATAAGTCACACATTATATTTTTATTAAAAGGTTTTCATCGTCAGGTGGAGGAGGGGGCCAACCCCCTCATACATGTGATCTATATGCTATAACCATGGGGCAGAGGCTCAACTAAATGCACTTACCGTGCATAAAAAACACATAAACCATGCATATCTAATAATTAACCAGTCTTATCTTAGCGGATAAGATATTAGAGTCCGCCAAATTTAGTTCTAACTCTAAAATTAGCAAATTTAACTGGATTTCTCTCCAGTTTTGGAGGATTTCCTAGGAAAAATTGATTGAGCCATAACGTTTGCAAAATTTGACCATTTTTGGCTCAAAAAGAGTCGATCCTAGAAGATTTGGACATTCTAAGTATGTTGGAGTAGGTTTCAGGAGTAATAGAGGGTTTTAAACAACACTTTCAAGCCATGGAAGTTGGACCAAGGAGATGTAGCCCAGGAGGGGTGAACTCCTTCATCAAAATATTGTGTTAATGGATCATTTGATGGTTTGTTGTATATTTTATTGCTTTTATTCAATAATTTTTTTTAATGTTAAAATGCTCATGAATTTAAAATAAAACTTGACACAATTACCTGTTTAACACTCACAAACACCATAAGGAAACCTATGCACTTGAAGCAAATTATCGACAATTTTTTATAATTCTGAAGATGAAATTACCACAACAAAACTAGAATTCAGATTCAAATCAATATGTGATATGTCATGGTTTATATGTTAATACTTTAGTATCTAATATTTTTATTATGTATGCACCTTGAATTACCTTCTATGTATATTCTTCTTTGAACTCTGTTACAGGTCTTCTCGCTTTGGAGGAAGTAGAGGGTTTGGGCCCTATGATATCAACATAAAATGTATGACCTTCGGTACTCCTCCCAAACCCAAATTTATTAGTTTATATGGTTTGAAATATGCTTGAATGAATGCTTCTTGTTGATCATATTCTTTCTCTTCTTAAAGGCTTTAATAGTTATTTACACTTGTTAACTTACAAGGATAACGCTAAAACCCTCTATCCTAATTTTACTACAACTCTCTTTGATACCATTAGAAATTTCTCTATCAAGATGTCATATACAAATAATAATAGAACCACCAACCGTTGGTTTTGTAACTTTAAATTTAAAAGTTCATTAGGAGGAAGACTATAGTACATTCCCGCAACTACAAAATAAATTTTTTATTAAATAAATATTAAAAAAGGGTAATTTACACCCTTTTCACACCTTTGTTACTTACCATTACACAGGTTCTAAGGTACATCATTATTTTTTTAGAGATCCACAGCTGAAGAGTTGTGTTGAGGCCCTAGAGTGTTTGAAGGTTAACGAGAGGGGAGGGGTTTCTGAAATAATGTCTGAGTTGTATACCATCGAGACATGCATAACAAAAATAATAATGTCATCCCCCACCCTTGCAAGCCAAGTTTCCAAAACCATTAACTTACACCCCCCCCTCCCCCCCCCCTCCCCCAACCAAAACCACTCATTGACGTAAGTGGTGGGAACATTTCCAAACAATGGAGCACAGAAATGGATAGCTACAAAGATAAACACGTAGACATATAAACTAGAAAGTATCTCAGTTGGAATATAGGTGGAAAAAGATCGTTGGACCACGTGTCAAACACATAAGAATGGTGTCAACAGAAATTAATTCAATGGGAATTAAGTCTTAATTTTGAAAATAAAAATGGATTTGTCCAACAAGACATCACCATGTGTCTAAAAACAATTGGAATCATTGTAAAATGGAAAAGAACATTTATTTGTATCATTCTATGCGAGAAAATTAGGTCTCGAGATCCATCCAACAGTTATGCATCCCATGGTAGAAAACAAACGAACAAAAATCAAATTATTTCCCCACTTCTCTCAAACAAAGATGAAGATCAAAGTGACTAAACCTCAATCCTCAAAATCTTCTTGAATGTTAGTCAATTTTGAATACCTCCCATTAGTTGACCGAGAATATTATTCGCATGAAATAGCTATGAATATGATTTCTATGAGCTCAGAGAGTGGTTCTATCACAGGCTCCAATACCAACAGGATATCTCCTTAGTTTTTGAATCTTATTTAGCCTAATTCATTATTCCTCATACTTACCCTTACCTTGAATTTATCTCCTAGTGTGATAATCATTACTTACTTAGAAAGAAAGTCATTTTGTCTAAAAGTGGAGTTTTCTTGTTCACTATTAACCCCTCATCCATTCAAGAAATGATAAAGATTGTAATCTCTAACCAAACATAACCCTTAAATGAGGATTTATTGAGCCAAAGTTATACTGAGTTGAGTTCTAAGGAAAAGGTGATTATTCTCAAGTATTTATTACCCTTGAATGCTCTATTACCATAAACCACCCCTTCATATCCTACAAGTATATTACCTAAAATTTCTAGAAAAATAATATCCATGGTCTATTTTATGGTTCGATATGACAATGACCAGTCAATTGATGATATCATATTAGGGTTTTTAGCATATCTTTCCTTTCATCTCCCTAGATTCCAAAGAGATAAAGTAACAAATAACATAAGTGATTGCTACCTTACTTAATTCACAATTAAAATATGAAGTATGAGATATGAAGGAGCCTCTTACCTTTCTATGAAATGCCTGTGGGAGTCCTTATGATGCTTTCAAAAGCATTTTCTCGTTGCTTTGAAGTAATCTGCATGAACAGAAACAAACAAGGCATAAGAGAATATTGTAGAAAAATGTGAAACCCAAAGAAAATGAAAATTGCAACAATGCATATATCATAATATTAAACTCATATTCAGTTATAAATTATGCAAAAGATCAAGGAATTTTGCAAATTGAATTAAGACAAGTGTCATTAGGAAAGAAATAGTTGCTTATGTTAATCTTAGAATAAGAAGAAGCAATACAACCTTGACTTGATGATGTAAGACTCCTCCCAAAAGTCTCTAATCCTCCCCTTAGGTGATAAGCTTTCCAACCATATTACAACATCATAAGTTTACATTCAAATGTCCTCCCTAGCCCTTTTTTATGTGTTGAATTTATAGCCTAAGAAGAGGAGGTTTGAGATCCTCTTCTCAAGGGTTGAGATTCTCAAAAGGAGGGACTAGGGTTCCATAAAGGGAGGAAGTTTTCTCCATGAACATAGGGATGAGGCCCAAGTATGTATAGGCTCTAAGCCTTTTGGTTGAGAAATATTCCTCCAAAAAGGCTTCTGGAAATTAATTTTTATTTTTACTCACTTTAAGTCATTTGCACAGTTTTTAGTGGAAGACAGAGTGGACATTTGCGTAGACATCAATGGTAAAAATTGTGATTGCACGGATATTGACTAGGAAACCGTGCAAGTTCCTAAAAGTATGTTTCTTGAGCAATGTAATACAGGATTCTTGTTGTCTTTGGGATTATTTTTCTTCTAATATTGCAGGGGAATACTTGGGACACTTTCATCATATAGCAAAAGATTCAAATTGGCAGCCATTTTCCTAATGGTGACAAAATGGTGTGTAACAGATTTCCCCTAAAGTGAAAAGTCAGAAAATATGTTTTAGGACTGAAGTTCTTTATCATACCAAAGTTTAGATTAGAGACCATGGCTGGAAACCTAAAGCAAACAATCAAGGGTTACAATACAATATCTTCATATAATCATCACTGAGGTAGGCATTCCCATACTCAAAGAAAAAGTATCTCAAAGAATCGGCATGGAAATATACAAATATCCATGTCAATAGTAAACACAATATGGACATGACCATTAAATATGGATCAATCTTTACAATCATGAATATTTAAAACTCCATGCAACTTGGATGGATGAAACTAGATCCAGGGTCTTGGTCTTCATCTCTGTCTATCCATAATACAAATCTAACCATACGAGTGAATGTATCAAAGTCAAACATGGTAGAAACCACCTGATTACCCGTCAATGATGTGAACCATTAACATGAATGAGAGAAACCACCAATAATTACAATGGTTCTCAAGGTACCTCAGTACAATATATGAAGTTTGATTAAATTTCTTGAATTCGAACACTCACAGAATCATCGAACCGAAGTTTAATGATGAGAACCCATCATCAAAAGAGAGAAACCTGTCATTAAGGCATGCAAGCTCCAAGGTACTAAAGGAAGATTTCTAGATCAACTTCCTAGGTAATGCACTGAAGTCTATAGGAAGTGATCCGTTACAAGAGGTTCTACGACATGAAACTCATGTCAAGTTTTGAAAAAAAAAATTGAAGTAATTCAAGACTGGCTCAGGGATGGCCGGCGTGATTGAAGGCTATGAATTTCAGGGTAATATGACTAACGTTGAACTTCCATTGAACATATCAGTGACATGACATTTCATCCTTCCAGCATTTGACTAAAAAATAAGACCCAAAAACAAACTGAATACTTTCAATGAGGTATGATAGCTTAGAGACAAATGGATTTCCCAACCCAAACACAAAAGTGACGAAGTTTCATGTTCAAGAGAGACATATTATCTTATGCAAAACAAAAACAAACTTTTCTTTCCAATTTTTCCCCACCATTACTGGAAATTGTCTCTTCATTTTTTATGCAAGATTGAGGAGGATAACATAATCTTGTTTTGCAATCTCATCCTTCGGTTGAGTCCTTCGGATGAGTCGTTTGGGGTATTTTTAACAAACCCTAATAAGGAGTGGTTCGGTCTTAAGGAGGAAGTACTTTTTCGAAATTCGGTGGCCAGATTCTAACCAGATCCAGCCGGAATCAAGGAAATTTGTGGGAAACTTAGTTTGTCTCCTTTGGTCAAATTTGATAAATTTTAAAATCACTAGTTATTTTTATAATAAACAAAACAATAATTAAAAAACGAGCATGTCAGGCCATGACCCCCACCACCCCCCCACACGGGACCGCATGTAACTAAAAAATATTAAAATAATTGTACGATGGGTCGTGTCCTCGCAGACCCACTCCACATATATTAAAAAAAGAAGATATGGGTCGGCGGCCATGACCCCGCCCCCCAACCATTGTAACAAATGTGTATTAAAGGGAGGGGCGTGGGCTATCAACCCCGCCAACCCTACCCATACCCATAAAATGTGCCATAGTTTAGTGGGCGGGCCACCCGATGTGGGTCCGCCCCCACCATACACACCCCCCCCCCCCCCCCCCACCTCCCCCAATTAACACTATTCTTTGCTTTTAAAAACAATAAATCATTGTTTCGAGAGGGGTAGGGGTTTGACCGCCTAACCTCCTCCCTCCAAATCAAATCTCGAACCGTTGGGCCAAGCAGCTCCTTTGGGGAGTCCGCCCAACTCAAAAATATTTAAACCTTTCATTTGCAAGTGCGCCCAGGAAAACTAGGAGCGGCGTGGAGAACGAGGCAGAGGCGAAACCATGAACTGAGCTCATTTCCAAAGGGCCCAGAACCATCCAGTGTCAGAATCAGGCAAATTTTATATGGTTTCTACTCCTCTCGATGATAGGAATCCAACAATGTTGTCCGTTTCTTCGAAAAAGTTATCCATTTTTTTCCTAGTTTACATATTAGAGGTATAATGGTGTAATTTTACATTAATTCTTGTACTTTCATTTTATTTTCCACTTAATGAAAGAGGGTCTCTCTACTAATTGAGCAGGGCCCAAAGATGCAATCCCTCCTAGATGAACTCCGTTATCAAGTTCTTGCCTTATTTTCGTGATTTTATGTTCTTCTCTCTTCTTATGTTCATGCCTTTTAAGTTTCATGGATAAGATGCAATTTTACATGTAATTCTTTATTCCATCTCAAAGCTAAATATTTTAGATAAAGTGGTATCAAAGCAGGTCATTGTAGATGTGAATTGCATGTTTTTATTCTAACCAGAATTAGGCTACGAAGAGGCAAAGGGAAACTAAATTCTTTTGATCCCGAAGCAGGATGTGCCGCATCAAAGAAGAAACATGGATGATGATGTTAGAAATGAGGAGGAGCTAAACTTCCGCAAAACATTATACACAATGGCACATCAAGTCGAGAAGTTCTTCTCAAGGCTTGAGAAACTAGAAAGTGTAGGGGGAAATGCTCTACAAGGACAAGGTTGAACGCATGGAGATGATGGAGGAGATCCACCTCCTTCTCCTTTCGTGAGTGAAATTTATTCTTCCTTTTCGCACAATCATCATAGGAATTCAAGAAATGCATCTAAGAAACCTTTCTTTAAATTAGATGTCAAATTTGATCTTCCCATGTATAATGGTGAAAGTAATGCAAAAAATATTAACAACTAGATTAGGTAGATTGAAGTCTACTATAGGATTCAAAATATCAAGGAGGATGAGGCAAAGATCCAGTTGGCTCCTCTTCACCTGAACAGAACCACTCTTGTTTGGTGGGAGAGAAAATTGCAAGGGAGCCAAAATTTGGGTAACCTTCTCTCCTCATGGTCAAATTTTTTTTATGCATTAAGAAACTGATTTTACCCTTTGGGATATAAGAAAATGGCATTAATGGAATGGAAACACCTAAGGCAAGGTAGAGGCCAAAATTTACAAGACTTCACTGAAGAATTTAGAAAACAATCATTGAATTTGGGCATTCCATTAGATTCACTAGAGATCGTAACCAAGTATATTGGTTCTCTATATAATTACATAATGCATTCATTATTATTGTTTGAGCCACCTACCATCGATGAGGCCAATGTGAAGGCCATGCATCTAGAAAGTAGGGGAACACATGAAAAAAATTACCACCTAAGAAGAATCGTAACAGCAAAGATAAGTGGAGAAAGGACGCCTTGTACACATTGTGAGAAAGAGGGACATGATGAAGAAAGTTGTTGGAAGTTGCACCCTCAGTTGAGACCTAAGAAGAATGACAAAAAGGGAAGTAGAATACCACTACCACCGTGTAGCAAAGCCAAGATTCTGAATCAGAGGAGGATTAGAAGGTCATAGCTGCAGGATTTGCACGAGGTATACCAATTGACCAGGGGTCTGATTCTGGCGATGAAATGAAGCTTGCATCCTTTGGGATCGCAACAGGAGGACCCATATACTTGAGTTCTTATTTAGGCAATGAAACAAAAATTCCAACAGACATGGTACCAAAGATGAAAAGGACACTTACTACAGCAGGGCTCTAAGAACTTGAAGAGATCAACCAAAGCATCCAAGCAGAGAATACTGAGCTAAGGAGACTCCTATAGGAAGCGAACGAAGAAAAACAAAGGTTAGTACACTAGTTACAAGCCAAGCATGATGCCTTGGAAAATTTACGACATAGCCAACCCAAGTTAAAAAGAAACCCTTCAATTTCACGTACTTTTCATGATGATGATTTCACTGCTTTTGAAAAACATACTACAAGGATCGAATCCAAAATGCTTAAGAAAATGGGGTATTAGAGGAAGGGCCTTGGCATCAATGGCCAAGGCATCATAAACCCCATCAAATTCGAGGAATTGCCATGTCATGTAGGACTCAGATAAACTAGGAAGGAAGTTGGGCAAAGCTCCAACACAACGAGTGACCAGCTAGCGACAGATGATGAAATCACTTCCTCACATTCCAACAATAGTGAGGGTTCCATGAACACTTATCGAAGGAACACTAGGGGAAAGTGCTCCAAGGAAACCCAAAAATTTTGGAGGAAAAAGAATCGTTGTAGTCACTGCAACAAAGTGGGACCACAACAAGCCATGTGTCCAATGATCCATGGCCTGGAAGCATCGATAGAGGAGCCGAAAGGTGAAGATGTTCAACAAATGAATCCACCACATTCATGATGGTATGCTTTATTAAGTTGGGTTTTTTAGAGTTAGTAGCTTGTATGGCCACAATTGTAAAGCATACGTTGCAAGTAAATGTAAACGTGATGGTGTGTTTCCCATCACTTCGAAACACAACGATGATGTTTTTTCCTTTTATTATGAGTAATTGAGGTATTGGTTGTTTTTATGTAATCCTTGGCCAATTAGTGTGTGCTATAAACTCTTGGCAAGTGAGGGGTTTTTGAGTCATGTGTGGTGTGTGCATGGTTGCAAATGATGTACCAGATTTGCATGCATGAGATTGAAAGTGTGTTAATGCTTTTGGTGGTCCAAAAGCTCCTCAGTGAGGAGGAATGATCTGGGAGGATCGTACAGGTCCAAAGCACAAGTGGCTTAAGGAGAAGGCTCAAAAATAAGAGTGTGAGAAATGTGGAAAACTCAGTTTTAAGTTGAAGATATCGTCATTCTGATCGCAACAGTGTGAACGGTTAGTTAAACTGAGTTCATATGAAGAAGTTATAAGCAGTCAAAGTTTTGGGTTGACTTGATGAGATGGCAGCCTTAAGGAGGCAGTGATTTTTCCAAATTCAGTGGCCGGATTCTGACTAGCTCCGGCTAAAATTCGAGAAAATTTGTGGGAAATGTAGTTTGTCACCTTTAGTCAAATTCAATAAATTTTAAAATCACCAGTTATTTTTATAATAAATAAAAAATTAATTAAAAAAAGAGGGTGGCAGACCATGACCCCCGCCACCCCCCCACATGGAACAGCATGTAACAAAAAAAATAAAAATAAAGGTCCGATGGGTTGTGACCCCCACGGACCCACTCGACATATATTAAAAAAAAGAGATATGGGTCAGCGACCACGACCTCACCTCTTAACCATTCTAACAACTGTGTATTAAAGGGAGGGGTACAGGCTGTAAACCCCGCCGCCCCTACCCTTACCCATAAAATGTGGCGGATTTTGGTGGGCGGGTCGCCCGGTGCAGGTCCCCCCCTCAATTAACACTGCTCTTTGTTTTTTAAAACAATAAATCCTGTTTTGAGAGGGGGCGGGGTTTGACTGCCTGACCTCCTCCCTCCAACTTGGATCTCTAACTGTTGAGCCAAGCAGCTCCCTTGGGGAGTCCACCCAACTCAAAAATATTTAAACCTTTCATTCGCAAGTGCGCCCAGGCAGACCAAGAGAGGCACAGAGAACTAGGCAGAGGCGGAACCTTGAGCGCCTTTCAGGAGGGGGCGGAACCATGAACTGAGCTCATTTCCTGAGGGCCCAAAATTGCCCAGTGTCAAAATTAGGCAAGTTTTATATGGATTGTGCACCTCTCAGCAATAGGAATCCAATGGTTTTGTCCATTTCTTCAGCAAAGGTCTCTGTTTTTCGGCTAGTTTGCAGATAGGAGGTATAAGGGTGTAATTTTACATTAATTCTTGTACTTTCATTTTATTTTCCACTTAATTAAAGAGGGCCTCCCCATTGATTAAGTAGGGCACGGAGACGTAGTCCCTCCTGCATGAAATCTGTTATCAAGTTCTTTTCTTCATTGCATGATGTTATGTGCTTCTCTCTTCTTATGTTCATGCCTTTTAAGTTTCATGGTTAATATGCAATTTTACATGTAATTCTTCATTCCATCTCAAATATAAATATTTTGGATAGGATGAGATGGGAAATTTTAATGCTTAATTGTGCATTGAAGGTTGAACTAAAGGCTATTGGAATTCCATAATGTTTTGTACAATGAGGTTGGTCCAATTTCTATTCTTTGCAAGTCGTGAAGGTTTTGTGTGTTGAATAATTTTGAATGTCGTTTGATAGTGTGCATTCTATTAGAACTTGTGAATGGTATTTGAAGAATTTAAATGTGTTGAATGTGTGATTGTGCATAGAATGTGTGACAGTAATACAACTTCATGCCTTTTGTTAATACAATTGTATCATACCACTTTTTTTTTCTCTTTTATTTCTTTTTTTTTCTGTGTTAATTTTTTGGCACACTTCTTGGTTATTATACGCACCCTAGGCCTCACCTGAACAACACCTACACGCCCTAAGAATCAATGCTCATCTAGCTCAGAATGATGACCATTACTCCCTGTTATCACTCAGTAATTTCTCTAGGTTCAAGAGAAATAGTCTGAGGTAACCACAAACCTACTTTGGAAATTTAGGATCTAACCTTCCTAAATTTCAGAGAGGGCTCTCTCTTTATGAGTTAACTTTGCTTTTGTTTAATATTTTAGGCTAGTTATGATAGTTCAATTTGGTTTTGGTTTTGAAATGTTTGGTGGAAAATAATATTACTTGAAGACAAATTAAAGAGGGATCTACTAGTCCATTGGGCTATGGAGTCAAAGTCTAGCAAGCAGAACTACAAGGCAAGGCCAAGAGGATGCTAATGTATTCAGGGCAAGGTAGATAACCCTCAGAGATTTGGATAGATTTTTTTGATGATATGGCTTGCTTTCAAGATAAAGGGCAATGAAGGATCCTTTGATCCAGAAAAAGAGGAAGGAGGCAGGGGTCAAATGGGACTAGGAGCAATTAAGAATTCCTAAATCCGGAAATCAGCAGAAAACATTTAAATGATTAAGTAGTTAAGACAGGGAGTTCTAACACTAGTCCTGAAGTAATACTCCTACTTAATCATTAATATTGAACAACATATATGAAATGAATGGAATTTATAAAGTAAACAATGACAAGATATATGCACTTTACTATTCAAATTATCGCATGAATCTTGAATTATGAAGTCCAATTGGCTATTGTCTAGACTGCTGCTTTGAAATCAACACATGTGAGCCTCCAACATACCAGAGAAATATTTATAATGTTATTAGCAATTTCATTCCACCCAAAATACTTCAAAGAGTGAAGTATTTATACAAATTCTAAACTGGAATATCTTGAAAAAATATCAAGATTGTTTTACAAATATCTCCAACTGTTTTACATAAATAGAACTTAATTAAAGGACACTCAAAAACTAATGCATATATTTGGAACTATTTTTTATAGATAGGTGATGAAAAAGAGGAGAATTCAAATTTTATACAACTCTTAGTTGATGATGAGGCATCCAAGTCACTAACTGTTTCCTTTCTTTGTGCATTCTGCTCCAGCAATTCGGCAAACTTGGGGTCCAATGATACCTTTGTATTTCTCAATAAAAAATAGATATGTAAAAATTTAAGGAGTTTATTGTGGATTAATATGTTGGTGAGATAAACCTCTTTCAGTTTCCTAAACTGCCTCTCCAACTGTGAACAATAGGCTCTTCAAAAACATGTGTAAAACAATGTTTTACAGAGTCTGAAAAATAGGCTGTAAATATGCGCATGTATCTCTCATTCTATAATACCTGTGAAAAAGGTGAGATAGGTTGTTGTAGATGGGTCTCTTAGGAACAAACACCTCCTTCATTTTTTAAGAGGTATTTCTGATTGGCCACAATATTCTCTGCAAAATTATAACTTAACAAGAATTTTCTGCAAAGAGAGCTTTCAAATATTGGTTAATATTTCCAAATCCATAATGGTTGTTAGAAAAGTGAGAGAGGTTTTTGTAGTATAAGAACTTAAGAATATAAACCTCCTTCAGTTTTTCAAAATTCTTCTTGGATTGGTCGCAATAGTTTCTTCAATACAATGGCTTAAACATGAATTTCTGCAAAAAAGTTCCTTCTTGTTATGTTTTCATCTTTTAACCTTTTTGTTCTTTTAAATTTTTTTACTTTCACTTTGGCTAAAATTCATTGTTTTTGGTGAAATTATTTCATCTCTTTTAACCATTACTAACTCTGTTTTTACTTTTACTGTTTTACCTTGACTGGTCTATAACTTTGTTTTAATTGTCACTCTGATTTTTACTTGATACACTTTAACAACTGATACTCTTTGACTGTTATGTTTTCAGTGTCGTTGTGAATTTTGATTTCACTCTTACCATTAACTGTGAAAATTTCATCATTCTGATCTCTCTCTGACTTGATTTTATTTTTTCTTTGTATACAAACTATTTGTTGAATGAAGCTTTTGATTTAAAATCTGAGAATTTGGAGCAAACAATTTTGTCAACTAGTATTGAAAATGATGGCCCAATTTCTTATTCTGATAATAACCTGCAAAAATAAAACAATTTGTTAATGAAATAGAGGTCTGCAAGGAGGTGATTGAAGGCTTTTGAAAGACCTGTGGAATGAGATCTGTCTGTGGAGGTTTAATTTTTTTTTTAAGCATTCTGGCTTCTTCTGTAAGATTAAATGGTTTACAGAAGTAATTTACTTTAAACAGAGGGGTAACTAAGCAATTTAGGCTAAAGATATCTTCTTTTGGGGATTTTTGCTCAATTAGTTTTATCTGAGGATTGATACTGGGATAAGACAGGAAACAAGGTTTCCTGAATATTTTAAATTGTAAAAAGGAGATTTTTAATAGATCCATAGGATTTAAACTCCTTTTGTGTTTCGGAATTGATCTTCAAAGGTCGTAAGCGGATGATTGGCTTTAAAAGGCAAACAGAGGAAATTAGGTTTCATGGAAAAAATTGGCTAGGGTTTGGCCTGTTTTTGGGAAATTTACACAGTTAATTCTCCTATTTAACAGTTTGTCTTCTAATGGAAGGTTTCGAATTGACTGTGCAGGATGGTAATTTAATAAAAAATACCTCATATTGTAGGTATTTTTATGCTTTTAAAAGGGTTCTTGAATATTCTAGTTGTTCCCGTGAATGGATCTGGATCGCTGATGCAGAGAATGTCTTTAATGATCTTCAAGTAAGGAAAACTGTGGTCGAATTCGGCCTTGGGACAAGAGATTAACAAATAGGGGCTTAGGGCTCTTTACACAGTCGGGAGGAGTTTTCTTATCAGTTGGGACTACACAAATACATATGAAAAATGATATATCAAAGGTTTAAACTTTAATATGAATCAACATAGAATGCATTAAGTGCATATCTAATCGAAGGCGGGAGGTGGTTTGATTTTTCGAATGCGAAAAACCACTGGTGGGTTTCGCGTCGGGAAAGAGTGGTAAGTTGTTTTTTGCAAATCGAACGCGATCAAATGATATGTGGCCACGTTGCATTAGGTGGAATTTCAAAAAAAAAATTATCGCGTGAATTTGATCGAATATTGAACGATCAGTTTCAGAGCGCGAAACTAAACGCGCACCGTTGGATTTGTTTTGATGATGTGAATGGTCAAGATCTTTTAAAGAGTTGTGGTGAAATATGGGTGGGGCTCGGGCGCTTTATATGAGTCGGGTGATGATAGGGATATAAAACCTTTGTATTTAGACAGATTTATAACCAAATTTTTATAATGGAAAGGTTATATGGATGTGGGGGTAATGGTTCAATAGACGTATACCTATGTATAGTTCAAAAGGGGTTTTATCGGGCAAATTTATATATATAAAGTGAGTTTATATATATGGTAAATGGTGCGTGGGGCGGGTTAATAAGGGGTTAACCTTGGGTTTAGATATGAATAAAGGGAGGCTGATATAAGACCATGGTTAAGCGGTGAGGGAGGCAAATGTATTTTGCGAAGGCGTGAGATATTTACAATAGAATGTAATAGGGTAATGGGTAATGTTTTCGCGTTATTTTAAATACATTGGATATGTAAATAAAACGCATTTCTTTTCATATATTTTTAAGTTTTATTATATAGTTATTAGACTTTTTTGGAAGGTCTAAAACCATAGGGGAGTGGGATATTTGAATATGGTTATTTTAGACCAAAGGGGATATTTTTTGGGTTTTTAATTTAACATGTGGATATTTAACTTTGGTCAAAAATCTTATAATAGTGGGTTTTTTTGGGATAATTAGATAAAAGGGGTTATAATAATAGGATAAAATTTATTTATAAGGATTTAATAAATAAATTAGAAGTTAATATGACTAAGGACAATGAAAAAACACCAAAATATAATTATATGACTAAGTAAAGTGATAATGTGAAAGCCAAGCTTTATCATTTAAAATTTGACCACTTTGACCTAGAACATAATATTTTTGGAGGGATTTTATGCTTTTATGAATGAAGGAAATTAGTCAAAAGGGGATTTTATTTTTCATTAAGTCAAAGTTCTTTACTTCTGAAATTAAAGTGTAATAGATGAATGTAGGGTGAAAGATAATAATCAAGGATTTAAAAATAGTAATTCAACACTTTTTAACTTATCAGTCATTGAGCCTTGGGTCTGGTCCCAACAGAAGTCAGAGAAATGCTCTCAGCCTCTTTGACTAGAAGTTTAAAATGCAGAACAACTATAAGGGATAGGAAATTAGTTATTGTTGCCTGGTGTAAATATTTACATGTTTCTTCCCACTTCTTTCTACCTACCTAACTTTTAATCTAACATTTTTTCTTCCTTTTTATAGGTGCATTTGTGCTAGCAACCTTGAACATTTTATTATTTTAAAAGAAAGAAAACTATCTAAATCTACCTTATATCATATGAGGGCTCAGATTAAACTGATGAGCTCCTCTTTATTCTCTACCTATCTACTAATTAGTCAGGTTTAAACTATCTGACTAATTTTTATTCACTATTCTACAACATTAAAATTGAAACATGACAAGTCAAGATTAAGCAATTCAACTCATCATGGATTATGGCATTTATTGACACTCTGCCATAATCATCAGTAACAAAGTAAAAATTAGTGGCATTTGGACTTGCACACTTTCATGTTTTATTTCTTTTTCTTTGGGGTATGTTATTTTTTCTAAGTCCTTTGATTTTTCTTTTAGGACTTTTACCCTCTTTTTGATTTTTTATTTTTTTACAAAATATGGGAAAACAACTTGCAAAAAGCAAGGTATGTACATATTTACAAGACTATCAAAAGTCAATTCCAAATTATGAATCCTATATTTATAGGACCCTAATAGTGGCTTTACATGGGGATGGCATCTCCTTGTGAGATGTCAAGAACACCGTTGACTAGTAGCCTGATCCATTGGGCCAATCCCAAACATACTATTGCTGTAGCTGAAAATCTTGAACTGAATATAGTCCTTTTTCTGCAAACTGAAATCTGATCTGAAACTAAAAAAAATACTGCAATTCTCAAACCAAACCGATTAGATCTTAAATATATTTAGGACCTTCTCCTTAGCTTTAAATCTTAATGAATTACTCAAAAGCTAGCTGAAAACTGAATACTAAAAAAATTGCTCATAGCTTTGAGCTTATTTGCACTCATCTACCTACTCTAATCTACTGTTAATTTTGTTGAATCAGGTAATACAAAAATGCCAATGAAGCCAGTCAAGTAGTTGTACCAATGAATGGATAATTTGGTTGATTTTCATCAAACTTTGAAGTATAACTTGATCATGTGTCTTCATAATCAAAGATATGATGTGGAATGGCAATTGCTAATATATTTGATCCTCATAGATAAAACATGTTTGCAGATTTGAGCTAAAAATATTCTCCATATAATTTTCTATAGGATCATTAAAAGCATAATGTATGGTTTGTGCTTCTAGGCCTTCAATGACTAGTTGTTCAGTTGTATTCTGAATATTAAACCTTGAAAATATTTCTTCGGTCTTGTTTTTGAAAAAATAATCATCCTCAATCTGCAAGTCAAAAGATAGTACAATTTCCTCTTGCTTTGGAGAAGGAATATTTTCCAAGAATTCTTTAGGATCTCAGAAATTATATGACTAAATTTGAGAATGCAAAAGTTTAATTTCATTTTCATAATTTTCAGAAATTATCTCAAGAACACATTTTTTAAGTTGAGGAGAATATTTTCTTAATTTCAAAATAAGAAAGACAGCTCTTAGAAAATCCTCATCAAGCTGAAATTCTAATATCTCAACCCTCAAAATAGCTAGTGATTGTTCTGTGAAATTAGCTTGAATTTGGAGAACATAATTATCATCATAATGATCATACTTAGGAAAATCTTCAAAAGAAGGAATGTCACCAATCATAAACATTAGATCAGCAGATTTCTATTCCAAAAATCCTAATATATCTTGATTAGATTGGTTGCATTCTATTTGAAAGTCATTATTTTGCTCAATAGGAATGTTATCAAGCAATGAGCCTTTTTGGGCAAGTAGAATAACATGAGCATCAACCTGTTTTTCTGTCTCTTCATGGATAAAAACTTTAGTACATTCATCAACATTAGAATAAGTAGAAACAATTTCTTCATTATGTAAATATTTTGAGGATGGTTGCATGTTTAGAAGAAAATTGATTTCTTCTTCGGTGAGGGGGGGTGGGAATCTCTTAATTATTAGATTTGAATAACAATTGTTTTTTCTCTTATCTAAAAATTTATCATGGCGTTGAATATTTTCTTTAACTTCATTCAAAACATTAAATGAAACATCATTTGTTATCACAAAGGGGCCTTGTGGATCTTGATTCATCTCCTGATCTATTTCATCTTTGTTTAAATCCTCTTGATTATTATGGCATTTAACTTCGAAATGAAATTTATGGACTTCTTCTAATAAATCTTCAGGATGCAAATTTCCAAAATATTCATCAATATCTTTAAGGTAATGTATGATATCTTCAGCTTGATCACAACAATTTTTAGCTAATGATAAATATGGAAAATATTATTTGTAATGCTCATAAAATACCTTATGAAAATCTTTTAGAGAAAATAAACTAGAAGGTTTGAGAGCTTCGTACCATTCCCTTGCTTTTCCTTCTAAGGTTGCCATGAATATCTTCATGAGGCAATCCTCATGCCAATCACACTTCAATCTCGATGAGTGTATATGAAATTTAATGAGATGTAACAAAGGATCATCAATATTCTCATCTTGAAACATGGGCTGATTTTTACCCCAATTTACTTTTGGAAGTTTGTGTGGAAATCCAAGTATGTGATCTCTACTCATGGGAGCATATCTTCGTTTTATTCTTGGATCATCTTGAAAATTATCCATAACGAAAGGCCATTGTATCTGTAAAACCAAGTTATATCCTTATATAAAATACAATATATATTGAAAAACTTTCTTAACAAGAAAGAACATAATGTATTCGATTAAGATCCAAGTTGAAAGCCTGATCTTTCCATATTTTTCTTCCAGGTTCATTCCCCAGTGGAGTCTTGATTGTGACATTGATGTGGGTCGCCGAGGTGGATGATTTTAACCTTTACTGTTTCTAATCACGGTCCACCATCATAGATCAGATACGAACTTTGTAAAATATTTACGAAGAGAAAATTTAGTCTTCCCAGTGTAATCGCCATTATTGTTATCACTCAGTAATTTCTCCAAGTTCAAGAGAAATAGTCCGAGGTAACCACAAACCTACTTTGGAAATCTAGGATCTAGCCTTCCTAAATTTCAGAGAGGGCTCTCTCTTTATGATTTAACTTTGTATTTGTTTAATATTTTAGGCTAGTTATGATAGTTCAATTTGGTTTTGGTTTTGAAATGTTTGGTGGAAAATAATATTACTTGAAGACAAAATAAAGAGGGATCTACTAGTCCATTGGGCTATGGAGTCAAATTCTAGCAAGCAGAACTAGAAGGCAAGGCCAAGAGGATGCTAATGTATTCAGGGCAAGGTAGATAACCCTCAGAGATTTGGATAGATTGTTTTGATGAGATGGCTTGTTTTGGGATAAAGGGCAATGAAGAATCCTTTGATCCGGAAAAAGAGGAAGGAGACAAAGGTCAAACGAGACTAGGAGCAATTAAGAATTCCTAAATCCGGAAATCATCAGAAAACATTTAAATGATTAAGTAGTTAAGACATGGAGTTCTAACACTAGTCCTGAATTAATACTCCTATTTAATAATTAAGATTGAACAACATATATGAAATGAATGGAACTCAGAAAGTAAACAATGACAAGATAGATGCACTTTACTCTTCAAATTATCGCATGAATCCTGAATTATGAAGTCCAATTGGCTATTGTCTACACTGCTGCTTTGAAATCAACACATGTGAGCCTCCAACGTACCAGCAAAATGTCTATAATGGTCTTAGCAATTTTATTCCACCCAAAATACTTCAAAGAGTGAAGTATTTATACAAATTCTAAACTAAAATATCTTGAAAAATATCAAGATTGGTTTACAAAATATCTCAAACCGTTTTACATAAATAGAACTTAATAAAAGGACACTCAAAACTAATGAACCTATTTGGCACTATACTCATGGATATATGATGACTAAGAAGAGAATTTGAATTTGATCTCAACTCTTAGTTGATGATGAGGCATCCAAGTCACTAAACTGTTCCTTTCTTTGTGCATTCTGGTGGGCCAATTAGTGACTTTCACCAAATTTATGATACCTTTTTTATTTCTCGTATAGAAATTTTTCGATATGTAAAAGTGAAAAAGTTATTCATAAAAAATATGTTTGAAATAAATGTCATTTCGTTTCCTAAAATTCACCATCTATGATAGGTTACGCAAAGAAATCATGTAAAAATGATTTCTGATCGAAAAAAGAAAATAGAACATAAAAATATCTTATGTATCTCTCGTCTGTAATACTGTGCCAAGCTGAAGTGGTTTGCAGATAGGTCTCTTAGGAACAAAATCAATTTGTTTAAGATCATAACTGTAATGACTGTCTTCTCTGCAAAATGATGACTTAACAGGAATTTTCTGCAAAAAGTGCTCTCTAATATTGTTTAATATTTCCCAATACATAATGGTTGTTAGAAAAGTGAGAGAGGTTTTTGTAGCTGGACATCATAAGCACATAAACCTCCTTCAGTTTTTAAAAATGAATCTTTTATTGATCACAATAGTTTCTTCAAAACAATGACTAAAACATGAAATTTCTGCAAAAATGTTTCTTCTTGTGTAACACCTTTCTTGTTTTGTTCTTTCATGTTTTTACTTTACTTTGACTAACTTCATTGTTGTTGGTGAAATTATTTTTCATCTGTTAACAAACTAAGATCTGTTTTACTTTTCTTTGTTTTACCTTGGTAACTCTTCTAGCAACTTTGTTTCTTTTCCTCGATTTTCTGATACCTTTATCTTGATACTCTTTAACTGTTATGTTTTCAATGTCATTGTGAATTTTGATTTCACTTTTACCATTCACTATGAAAATTTCATCATTATGATCTCTCTCAAAACGATTTATTTTTCTTTTGTAATTGTTTTTTGAATGTGAATCTTTTGATTTAAAATGCGAGAATTTGGAGCAAGTAGTTACCATCGACCTTGTGTCTTCAAACGGATGGCTGTTCTGTCGATAATAACATACAAAAATCAGCAATCATTAATAAATAAGGAAGTCTGAGAGTGATTAAGAGGCTTTTGAAGACTTGATGGAATGAGGTCGTCTGGAAGTTGTGTTTTTTTGGAGATTAAACTGTATGATTAAATGGTTTACAAGTATTCCCACTTCTAGCAGAGGTATAGAAATTTGTTTCAAAAGATATCTTCTTTTGGGGATTTTTGCTCAATTAGGTTTATCTGAGGATTAATACTAGGACAAGACATGAAATAGGGTTTCCTGAATAATTTAAATTGTAAAAAGGAGATTTTTAATAGATAAGTAGGATTTAAACTCCTTTTGTGTTTCAGAATTGATCTTCAAAGGTCGTAAGCGGATGATTGGCTTTAAAAGGCACACAGAGGAAATTAGGTTTCATGGAAAAAATTGGCTAGGGTTTGGCCTGTTTTTGGGCAATTTACACAGTTAATTCTCTTATTTAACAGTTTGTCTTCTAATGGAAGGTTTCAAATTGACTGTGCAGGATGGTAATTTAATAAATAATACCTCAAATTGTAGGTATGTTTATGCTTTTAAAAGGGTTCCTGAATCTTCTAGTTGTTCCCGTGAATGGATCTGGATCGCTGATGCAGAGAATGTCTTTAATGATCTTCAAATAAGGAAAATTGTGGTCGAATTCAGCTTTGGGACAAGAGATTAACAAATAGGGGCTTAGGGCTCTTTACACAGTCGGTCAGAGTTTTCTTACCAGTCGGGACTATACAAATACATATGAAAAATGATATATCAAAGGTTTAAACTTTAATATGAATCGACATAGAATGCATTAAATGCAAGTCTAATCCAAGGCGGGAGGTGGTTTGATTTTTCGAATGCGAAAAACCACTGGTGGGTTTTGCGTCGGGATAGAGTGGTAAGTTGTTTTTTGCAAATTGAACGCGATCGAATAATATGGCACCACGTTGCGTTGGGTGGTTTCATAAAACAACTCATTTCACGCGATTTCAAGCTTAGGGCCATCGATCAGTTTCAGAGCGCGAAACAGATCGTGTGCTGTTGGATCTAAAAAGTGGGAGCGAACGGTAGGGATGTGATGGGAAGGTGTGGGGAAAATGTTATGGTGGGGCCTGAGAGGCTTTATATGATGGTGCATTATAAATATAACAAAACCTTTCTAAAAATAGACTTTATAACCAAGGTTTTAATATGGAATGGTTTATATATAAGCGGGTATAATGCAAAAGGTTTTATTGGGTGATCTTATATATAAAAAAAAGTTCATATATATGGTAAAAGAGCACGTGAGGCGATTTTTAACCAAGGTTAGGATATGGTAAAGCTTAAAATGATAATAAGCTTTTTATAGTGGCGCAGATGAAAAAACTTTAGGATAAATGATATAAGAGAGGTGTTGTGATAAAGCTATATTTTTCCGATAGCTTTATTTATATTTATATTTATATTATATAGTTATAGACCATGGAGGGGTCAAATAACTATATGGGGCGGGATTATTTATATATGGTTAGTTTTAGACCAAAGGGGGTATTTTTTGGGTTTTTAATTTAACATGTGGATATTTAACTTTGGTAAAAAATCTTATAATAGTTGGTTTTTGGGGATAATTAGATAAAAGGGGTTATAATAATAGGATAAGGTTTATTTATAGGGATTTAATAAATAAATTAGAAGTTAATATGACTAAGGACAATGAAAAAACACCAAAATATAATTATATGACTAAGTAAAGTGATAATGTGAAAGCCAAGCTTTATCATTTAAAATTTGACCACTTTGACCTAGAATATAATATTTTTGGAGGGTTTTTATGCTTTTATGAATGAAGGAAACTAGTCAAAAGGGGATTTTATTTTTCATTAAGTAAAAGGTCTTTACTTATGAAATTAAAGTGTAATAGATGAATGTAGGGTAAAAGATGATAATCAGGGATTTAAAAATAGTAATTCAACACTTTTTAACTTATCAGTGATTGAGCCTTGGGTCCGGTCCCAACAGAAGTCAGAGAAATGCTCTGAGCCTCTTTGACTGGAAGTCTAAAATGCAGAACAACTATAAGGGATAGGAAATTAGTGATTGTTGCCTTGTGTAAATATTTACATGTTTCTTCCCACTTCTTTCTACCTACCCAACTTTTAATCTAACATTTTTTCTTCCTTTTTGCAGGTGCATTTGAGCTAGCAACCTTAAAACATTTTATTCTTTTGAAAGCAGTAAAAACTAACTAAATCTACCATATATCTTCCGAGGGCTCAGATTAAACTGATGAGCTCCTCTTTATTCTCTACCTATCTACTGATTAGTCAGGATTAAAAACCATCGCTCATATAATATAATTAACTATCTATAATATGTAAATTGAAACATGACAAATCAAGATTGAATAGTTCAATTTCATCATGGATTATGCATTTATTGACACTCTGCCATAATCATCTCAAAAGTAAAAAGCAGTGGAATTGACTTGCACACTTTCATGTTTTATTTATTTTCTTTTGTGGGTATATTATTTTTTATAAGTCCTTTACCTTTTTTCTTTAGGACTTTTACCCTCTTGATTTTTTGATTTTTTTTTTATTTTTTTACAAAAATATGGGAAAAACTTGGCGTTTTGCAAGGTATGTACATATTTACAAGACTATCAAAATTCAATTCCAAATTTATGAACCCCGGCTTTACAGACCCCAATATATATCATTATCATCATCTCTCCATTCTTCATTTTCTACATCTATCATTTTTTTTGCAGGTGGATACAATGTGAATTTATTTGTTGAGCTTCCATCAGAGATAAACATGTCACCATATCCATAACTGATAAAAGCGTCAGTTGTATCTAACCAAGGTCTCCCTAAGATTAATGGATGTCCTCCAAAGTTATTATTAGGTGTTAAGATCATAAAATCAGTTAGATATTCCTAATAATATAAGGATACATAAATATCCTCTAACACACCATCAGGTTTAATTATAGATCTATTTGCTAGTTGTAACAATGTTGGTGTATATTGGAGATTATGAAGTTTTAGTCAATCCATAGTTTGTTTACTCATGATGTTTATTGCTGATCCTAGATCAATCAGTGTGTTTGGTATTTCAATACCATTGATGTGTGTTTTCACAATGGGAATTCCTGGATCTAGATATTTTAGAATCATTGTTTTTCCCATCATGATATTTGCATTTTTTCTAACTAACTGAATTCTTTTGACTTCTTTTCTTTTTCTTCCTGATTTTTTAATACTTAACTCCCTAATTATCTTTACAAAATTTGAATTTCTTTGATAGCTTATAGCAGAGGGATTTTTATGCAAACATTCTTCAACTCACCTAACATATCATAATCAGGCATCATGATCTGTTTTTCTACTCCTTTATCAATTTGTAGTCATTCAGGAAAGGGTGATTTTGAGATATATACTGAAGGTTGTTCCATAATGGGAGTTGAGTTTATTGGAATATCATTTGTAGGAGTGGCTTGTTTTTGGAGATTTTCTTTCTGATGAAGAGATGTCTCTTCTTCATAATGATCATCTTTATTCTGAGGATTTTTATTTTGATGAAGAGGTGTATCTTCTTCAGAATGATCATCCTTTTCTTTTTCCTGAATGAAAAATGATGGTGACTTCTTCTCCAATACTCTACTAGATCTAAGTGGAACATTTTTAAGATCTAATGGAGTTATCATGTAAGTCTGGAAATTTTGTCCCTCCATATTGTAAACAAACTGTGAATTTCTATTATTTGGGTTAAGAAGTGGTTGGGCAGGAAACTGATTTGGTCTTTGTGGAAATGGTAATAAAAATTGTGAATTTTAATATTGAAACAAAGTTTGAGGTAGTGTTAAAGCCCCAAAATTTCATTGCAACAACGTGAGGGATAACCACCCGGTTCGGACCTTAAAGAAGCTCCTTTTCCGTTTGGTATAGTGGCTCCGACTGGGGATAATGGGACCAGTTTCCCAGCAAAGACATTTGATACAGTAATGGTGGGTTTTGATACAATGTGAAATGATGAATGCCTTTAAACTAATGGAAATAATATATCTAAGTAATAGAACATATGCGTCTACTTAATCGAATTATTTAACTTAATTTGTAACCCATGCATAATTACCATTGATGTGATCCAGAGAAATATCTTACAAAAAAGGTAATAAATATAATTCAATTGTTGAAAATGATGAAAATTATGTAAAATTATTATCTTGACTAAATAGTTAATCAAAAAAATTATGTGTAATATATCATATCTATCAATTGCTTTATGTATATAGTAAGGAATTACAGCTGAAACATTGTACAAAAGTGCATGAATGATAAACTGTAAGTCAGACTGCATACATATCACAAAATAAAATGAAATTTACTGTACACTCATAATGAAGACTTAATCATAAGATAAAATTACCAGATATGATAAGTTCTGCTCATGAAATCCACAATATTGATATACTTATTTTCAATCCAAATATACTTTAAGAGTAAAAAAGTGAAATTTCAACAAAGCATATTCAATTTTCCAAAAAGTAGATCATGTTCCATATATTTCATCAAAGGCATTCATAAAAGTACATATGTGCAATCTTTCACAAATGGTTCTTTGATAAAATTCTGGACCCTTCTGTAAATTCATGAGAAGGGTTTAATACTAAACTAAATAAGTCAAAAATATATTATTACATAAAAAATTGAGGAGGTTTCAAACAACCTTCCTCATAATAAGTAAACTAAACTACAATCTAGAAATAAAAGATAACAAGATTTCTTAAGTGGGCTGTTGCAACAGGATCTCCTACAAGCTGCGAAACTGGTCCATTTTGAATACTTTTGATTAAATTTAGTCTAACGCAGGGGTTTTGGGGTGGGTCAAAGCCCCAAAAATAGTGTAATGGGTAAAAGGGTAAACCAGGGGTTTGAAAACCATGGTTTGCAGACCATAGGAAAGTCTAGGCTAGACTATTATAAATAGAGGAAAATTTTGTATTGTAAGGGAGAGAATGAAGGGCTATTG